>VZSV01000006.1:1061831-1099357 GCA_013398735.1 Nothocercus julius
GGGCAGCCGCGCCGAGGCTGCCGGAGCCGCCGCGGAGCGGCCGGGGCGCCCGGCACGGTGCGCGGGCTGGGCAGCAGGCAGCGGCGGCGTCCAAACACAGGCGGCGTTGAACCGAGCCAAATTCTCCTTCCCTTTCCCCTCCCACTACTGCCAACTTCTGCCCCTCTCCTGAAGCCCACTGCTGCTTTTCTCCACCATAACCATTCTCTCTGATTTTCTTTATTCTTTCATATTGTGCCTTGTAAATCTGTACATCCTCTAGTCCTTAAGAGCTTCTCCCCTATGTATCCTCTCTTGAATCAACAGGAAGATGAAGCACCGGTGGGGAAAAGGCTCCACAAGGTTGACTGCAGCCAGTCAGCTCTTCAGTGAAGCTGAAGAACGCTCCCCTTTCCCCAAAAAAAAGAAAAAGTAGAAAAAAAAAAAAAAAAGTAGAACCAAATCCACAGATTTGCAAGAGATTTAAACATCTCCCTGTTAGCCAAGGGCTTACACAGTTACGACTCTAACAAGGATGTGGGAGCCCTCTTTGCCTGGGGAAAATCTTACCTTTACCTCTTGTTCTACAACTACTTTGACTGCCAACTGTAGGATCTGCAGACACAGGTTAGATTCTCCCATTGATGACACTGGTTCAATGACTTTGCATGAATAATTCATTGGGGCAGGAAGCCATCTGCTTTTGCTCCCAGTTAAGCAACCAAACCACCAAGCTGGAGATGCCACAGCCAGTCATTCGCGTGATACCTCCATACATTTTTAAACAGTTCATACAAAGCGGTGCAGTTCCGTGCAGGAAGACGGAGCAACATCCGCTTCAGCTTGCCCTGTTAGCCAGCAGAAGGCATCTGTGCGGATCAGGACTTAGTCCATCCTTAAGCAGTGTAATGCCTAAATATCAATATAGAAAGGGAACAAGTGCAAATGCCTTGTTTACAGCCTAACCTTGCTGAAATTCGGCGCTCATCTGATCCCCAGTTTTTGTCCCATGTGTGCTTAATTATTTATGGATGATGGGACCGAGCTCTAGAGCCTCACTGTAGCCCGTCCTTTCAGACAGGGAAACCAGAGCCAGGTGTCCATCAGCACACATGAAAGCTTTTGTCAGGAGGACAGAACACAAGCACAGTAATGAACCTAATTATAATATTTTCTCCTATGCCACACAGCAAATTCCAATTAAATCCATCTCTAATTCTAAAACAGAATAATTTTGGAGGACAAAAATCATTAAAAGATTCAATTAGCTCTTGAATACCTTTCTCCTTGGTCTATTCAATGCTTGGTTCATGTTGTCCCTCTGTTTTTAGACTCGTAGACTAAGTCAGGTTGGAAGGGACTTTGGGACGTCCACAGAACTACCCTCAGCTCAGAGCAGGTTGCTTCAGGCAAGAACTGGAGCTGACAACAGTTATTTGCAGATATAGGCAGGACAATGATACTTCTGTTAGAGCTCACACTCTCAGGCTGTAACTATTGGGAAGAAAGACCAGGCCTTTCTTCCTATCAAATTTGGGCTCAATGGATTATGCATCTTAGGAAGCAATCACTCAGGCAAGCTGCTGCCCTGCAGAGCAGTTCCACTGGTGTCTTTCGTCACTCTCTCAGCATTTTCTGATCTCTTTCTGCCACTAGAAATAATATAAGCTCTGTGCACAGTGAAAGGTTTTATGGCAAATTCACCGAGACGTGAGAATAGCAGCAACTTGTTTTTCTGCCACTAATACACTCACTTTTCCTGTATCTGTGTTACACTCTGTGTGTAACACAGAGAATTTATATTTACACTGGCTGGCCTGCTTGCTGCAGCGTTCAATAAAAAAGCATGGGGATTGTCTGGAAGTTTCCTATTTATGCAGCTATGGCCTTTTCCTGAGATATGTGACCTGCCAGTGTCAAGAGATGCCTCTTGTCTGAAAAGCCCTGCCACAAACCACAAGAAAAATGCTGATGTATACCTACAAAATGGTACAAATCCTTGAGGAAGAAAATGCTGACTTTGAATATGTGATGAAAACTTCTGTACTACAGATGTACACCGTGCTAGAAAAACATACTTTAACCATATTTTTGGTTGTCATAGGTATTAGTTTACAGTTTATAAATAGGAACAGTTGTAAAGTTAAATAAATAGGGGGTACAAGTATAACAACACTACTTTTCTATAGTAATTTTTAGAAATCTTAGGAATACACATATCAAAGATGACATTTGCACTACAGGACCACCCAGATACCCCAGATATTCTTTGAACTGTAAAATGAGAAATTATTTTGATCATTTCCTTATAAAGAATGTGCAACTGCAGGCCAGTAATTCAAAATGGTGGAAGTCTTGAAGAAAAATGATAAAGTTACACAAAGCAAGCAATCAACATGGTTCTAGATAGTTGCACTTTTTCAAACATGTTCTAGGCATCCTGAAGTCTGGTAATTATTTTATTATTTTTCCTTGCAAGTAATGACTCTGAAGTAAGAGAAATCTTTAAACAGCACCAGATATTAATAATCTGTGACAGCTAGTACAGAATATTTTTGAAAAAGAAACCTGCCTAGCAGTTAAATTGGTATGAGAGAATTACTATAACAATTTAGAATTTTTAAAATTAATTTCAGGACAGTGTTACAGTTCTACCCTGAACAAGAAAAGTGTTCAAGCGCTCCAAATCCATCACACTACACCATCATTGTTTCCAAGCTGTCAAGATCTTGCAACACACCACGATTCCCATCAAGAGCTCCTTGTACATCTTGACCACCTTGATCCCCCACATCCACTTTAAACCTTTCCTCCACCATGAAGGCAGCAGCTTTCATTCAAAACCACTCTGTGCTAACACTACAGGGCATAGCAGAAGAGAGAGATGTTTAGTCACTACAAAACCAAGTGACTCCAACCTTTCCATCATACTAGTTATTAAAAGTGCAATCGGTTCCACATACGTACTAGAAAGCCAATTGAATTTACAAGTCTGATTAAAAAATCCATAAATTTTTCCTGGCTCTCCACAGAGATAGGACTAATACACTTCCACGGAAGGAACCACACCAATGAAATTCAGAGCAGAATTTGGCAAACACATGTAACCTGGAGAACCAGAACCAATGCTATGGTCTGACTATAAGGTGTTAACATTTAAGGTGACAGAATCACAGAGTAACTAAGGTTGGAAGACAATTTTTGTAGGTTGTCTAGATTGCCCAAAGTAGGTCAAACTAGAACAAGTTGCTAAGGGCCTTGTCCAGATTGGTTTTTAATACTTTTGAGGAGACTATGCAGCCTCTTTGGGAAACCTGTTGCAGAGTTCAAACCCCTCCAAGGTTTAAAATAATAATTAAAAAAAGCCACTTTCACTTGCCTTTCTGCACTTCACTTGAGCTGTTCTGGAGCATGGAGGAGGTGATCCTGCAAAACTAACCAGCTATCCTGGACCCTTCTTCTCTCCAGGACTGTGTCCCCTGAGATTTTTACAAGCAGGTCTCTGAAGAGGCCATTGTCTGTTCTCCTGAAATCCAGGCTTGTGATCCTGTTTTTGCTTTGCTTTCTCCTCTCTCCTCACCTCCATCATTTCATGGTCACTGCAGCCAAGGCTGCCCCAGCCTTCATATTGCCAACCTCTTCTTCCCTCTGTGTAACTGCCAGGCACAGCAGAGCATCTCCCTTGCTAATCTAACACAGATAGTCAAGGAGTGACATTCTCAACACAGTCCAGAAACCACCTGTTTGCTCTCTGCTGCATTGCAGCCCTAGCGGAGAGCAGCGTGGTTTGAGTCCCCCGTGAAAACCAGGGCCTGCAAACACAAAACTTCTTCCCTCTGTCTGAAGGTCTCACCTACGTCCTAATCGGGCAGTCTGTAGCAGACACCACCACAACATGGCCCATTTGGGCATCCTAACCCATAAGTTCTCAGCTGGTTTCTCACCAGAGCTCCATGTGCTCCCACTGCTCTCTCATGTAAAAGCAATTCTACCTTCTCTCCATGCAACCATTTTTTTTTCCTGAAAAGCCTGTATCTAGCCATTGCAGCACTCTGATCATACAAGTCAAAGTATCCAAGTGAGGCATTGGAAATTCCTTTTGCATCTCTTGTAACTACTCAGGTTTTGGAGGACTAAAAATAATTAAATAAACAAATAAATAAATAATGAAAAGAAGCTTTTAGCTTCTTGGGAGCTTGTTGAGCAAGCAAAACTATTGACTCTTCAGATACAAGAGATTACTCTGGGAAAAGCCTCATTGGTTACATTTGCCCATATTTCACTCTGTCTTAAAATAAATTATTACAAGGCTGAAAAGAATCAGATCTCCATGACAAACAAGTCTGTTAAGCTCCGATGCAATAGTCCTGTAGAAACACTTGCCCTGTAGAGACAACTACATACTGATATAAAATAAGAAGCACACCACACAGTTACCCAGTCTATTGTCAAATAATGCAATTGCCTGTCATTCTAGCTTTCTTACTCTTACATAAATCCATGAAGCAATTTATGACTTATTTATACACAAGCATATGGTTTTGCATGACTTGCTGAAACAAGAGCAAAGGTCTTTATCCGTCGGAGTTTCAGTAACGTGTCCCACCATGATGGCTTCAAAGTATTAACGCTCAACTGCTCCAACCAGCAGCGTTCTTGCAATACGTTTCTCTCTCCCTTGCCTCAACTTCCTACCTTCTAATCTCCTCATATACAAGCAGGATACCACTCCGCAAGGGAAAGTTGCAGTAAAAGTAGTAAACCTTGAATTAATCTGCATGGCCAGGGAAGACCCTTCCAGATAGTTATTAGAAAAGAATTCCAGAGAACAGATTTTATAATCTGAAATCTTTTCCTAAGTAATTCTACTTACAACAGCCCTGTCTTCAGGAACCGGTATTTAGTTCTGTGCCAACCCACAAACACCTACCTGTGAACGTATGCTTGTTGTCTTGCCCGTATGGTGTTAATGTTTGCTTTCTGAACACGAGATCTACCTTGAGTATATTCCTCCCCTTTATTTACTACCACATTTATTCTTGGCGCATCCAAGCCCTTCCAGAATCCAGTAGCTGATAAATGAGAACAGAGAAACACCCTGAAGCACTTTCCACATTGTGGTTTATATCAAGCATGCAAAAAAACCCCAGACAAGAGCCCTCTCCTGAGGACTTTAACAACAGTCCTATGTGCTGCTCTGCCTACAGCTGAGCCACGTGCAGCGCACTGAGCTGGAGACTCACCGCCCCGCCGTCACCTGCTGACGGGCCCAGGTACCTGCTCCTGTGGTACCTGGGCCACCCCCTAGGTCACTGCTATCAAACTGTTGAGCTTAGAAACACATGTACTTAGAGGGGTTTAGTTAACCAAAATCATCTCATAGAAAGGAGTCAAAGAGCCACTACACTTACAGTCCAGGATCTGGGAGAACACTAATCTCCAGGTACCAAGCCAGGAGCAATATACTCTTCACTTAGCTGCTCTGGAAGAGCTCCTGTATCTACAGTCTTCTACCTGCAGCATTCTTCCGTCCTCCTAGTCTTCAGTTAACTAAGGTCATTTCCCAATTTGATTGCAGTCAAGCGACAGCTCCACTTTCTGCAGCATCATGTTCACATCAATCTTCTATAAGCTGCTACCCACTCTTGTGATGGTTCAGCCTCTCAGTCATTTTCTGTTTCAGTTTGGACAAAGCAATACAGACCTGCAAAGACCTGTTCCTGGAAGTGCTCAAGTGGGCCTGGCTCATTTCAACACAGGCTAGAGAGCAATCAGACAAGTTCCACTTGTCTGTGGGGACCTGTGGAGACCTGTGGTAGGAGGTGGCCATAAGCAGCTGGGGGTGACCCAGGTGTTCTTCACTCAACACAGACAGAGCCAGAACAAGATGTATGAACACAGGAAACAGGCTGCCCTGGTTATCCTCTTTAATTGATGGAGACAGACAGACAACTATAGGAGGTAATTTATCCTACTAAGGTCGTGAATCACCCCTTCAGACCACAAAGACCACTAGGTAGTTTGGGAAGGGGAGATTCATAAATCCAGATTCATATTTTCATTATGGCACAGATTAGCATTTCCATTACTGTCATGTTTCTCTGGATAATACTAGAGCTGATTAGCTAAAATGATTGAGTTTTTTTTTCCTAATTTTAAATCAAGTTAAATTGTAAAAGAAGTTTAGGTGAATGATAGGTCCTATGTTAACATACAATAACCCAAAGATTTATGAACAATTTCTGTTCCACGGCATTAATCCCAGCTACTCTCAATAATCACTAAGAAATTATCTATAAGGAATATGAAAGAAGGCCTAAGTGGATCAGCTAAAACTGACTTAAAAAAAAATCTCTCTTAAGTGCATGGACTATATGCTTATTTATTTTGGTAAAATGTAAAGGGGGGTGTTTTGCTGTAGACACTGTGTAAAGTTCATATTAGCTGACAGTGTTGTGCGTCCGCCCTGGTTAAAGGCCAAATGCTGCTACGATGCAGAAAAAATAATATTTCTGTCATTGAATAAAACTTTGAAGAGCTCAAACCAATGCTCTTAATGCTCTATTGAAAACCTAAACCAGCTAAGTAAAAAAAGTACTTCTTCTGTATTCATATGACCAGCTCTTCTCAGTCTCTGCTTAGGATTTCTTTTTCAATCCATCTTTCTCCAGCTGGAAAGGCAGCAAGGATACAAGAGAACGCCAACAGAAGCTACAGGGCTCTGGCATAGAGTTCATGAGATTACAGTAATGTGATTGTTCTCTTACCCTCTTTGTACTGGGTAGCATCCACTACTAGATGAGATTCTGCTGTTACATGTAAATGCAAATCAGCTTTCTGTAAGATTGCGCAAAGGATGTAGAAGCTGGTTTATTAGCTATCTTGTAGAAAGGAAGTGATGGAAATGTATCTTAATTAAGTCTTTCTATCTTCCTTGAAAATGTTTTCCTGCAGTTCTCCCTTTTTGCATGTCTTTCATGCAAATATGTCAATAAATACTCAATTGAGCTGCCTAGAAAAGAAAGGCAGTGCAAGGAAAAGCTTTTCAAGTAAGGCCTTCAGGTATCCAGTGTAATTTAAATGAGAAATCCTAAATAAACTGCTAGATAACATAGTAAGTAAACCTATTATCCAAAGTCTTAAATTACATTTGTTATTATATAACAAAATCTTCTTATAAGTAGTCAACAAAGGCATGAGGAACAGTTACTGAAATTCAGTATATCTGAATTTACAAAAAAAAAAATCAGAGTGCTTCTTTAGAATCATCACTGAAAAATACGTGTTTTGTTCTCAGTCAGGCCTAACCACCTGAGAGATTTATAGGCATTAAAGCTCAAATAAATAAGCTTAGAGCTGGAGAGATAGTACTTCTTCAGGCTTGATGTAGCTTTCATAGAAATTATTAGCTCATGTTTATTACCAGCTCATGTTTTTCCATTAAACACAGATTTTTTTCCCCCTAGGTTAATTTTATAATTGTCTCCTCTAGGAGACCTTGGCTTTCCCAAGGTTTGCTGTCGCTGCTGCTGTTGAAAACCATGAAGCAAAACCATGAAGTCTTTGATAGGAACTAAGTTAGGCCAAAGCCGAACACTTCTGCAAGTCCTCTCTCTCAGCTGGGGAACATTCAAAGATGCCAACATTCTACGAAGAAAAACATGCAAAAATGTATATTATACTTAAAATGTTTGTAAGCATGCGTGACTAACTCTGTAAATACCCTCTCTGTAACAAACTAAGCTAAAAAGAAATCTTCCAGAAATTTCACATTGCTGCATGTCACCCCCAAATGATAACCTATGTTAGCTGTTTCACTCATCATTACTTTAGCGGCAACCTGTAGAGCTGGGTGAACGGTGGAAGTCAGGAAGTGCAGAAATATATGCTTCTGTGGGGAGCTGCACGGATCTCAGAATTGTTGGTTTAGGTGTTTGGAATTTAAACAGTGGAGAACTTCAATGAGAAAGTGTTAGTTGGCATTGACAGAGCTCAACTTCTTTTGATTTTTTTTTTTTTTTTAACAAATATGTATTGATAGCTGAGGCTATGTATCCGATACAGCTCTTACTGATGTCACGGGGCCAAACTCAGAGCATTGTAATAGCGCATTTCAGATGTCTATGAAATATATTCAAACGTGCTGCTTGATAGAGTAAATTTTTTCCCAGTTTGGTGATGACATGAAACCCTTAAGAGACATTCCTGGCATGCATTCCTGGTAGGTGGGGCAAAGCCCTCAGGGGGTTCAGCTTTGCACATACAACTAACACGTCTCCTGGGTTTAATTTTCCATGTCCTAATTGCCAGCAGAAGTGGTGGTGATTGCTTTTTGAGGGTTTATAGTACTATCTCCAACAAAGACATTTAGCTGTTAAAAGACACTGGTAAGCCCGGCCCAGAATTACCAGCTAAGGGAATTTCTTCTTGCTCCTGCAAAGAAATTGGAAAAAATGTGTGCAGGCAGTGGGAGGGTCCATAAACAAAGGTGTAGTAACCTCTCAAAGCCCTATCATCTGAATCCTTTTGATAGTGAGCATAATTTTGCTGGACTTTCACCAAAGCTGCTGAAGCCCAGTATGCTAAGGCGCTCTGAAAACACTTTTCCCCTGTAACTTGTAGAGTGGCTCAGTGTTTCACTACAGTAACGTCTTTGTAGTTTCTTTATATGTCATGAACATAGAGAGACGTATCTTTGCAGGGGAAGAGAGGTAGATTGGTTCTGCTATACTAGGTGCCATTTATTTCAGAATGTATGTTCTATATTGTAATGTATTTATTATGTATGTGATGGTATATATTAAAAGTCTATTTTTGTTTTTACCTGGCTTCTTCCTTGGAAGGTTGTCTTGTTCTTGAGGGAGAAAATGAATGAGGTTGCAGCCTCAGACCTATTACTGTGCACTCAGAATCTCCAGAAAACGGGCTGGAAGCAGCTTCACGTGTCTGCAATCCATCTGCTTCTTTATTTGTATTCACGCACCTTATCTAAAAGCTATCAAATAAACTGTATTATGAGAAAGAAAATTGCTAGAACTCCTGCTACCTTGTAATGCAGATGTGGAGATGGGGTGTCTGAGCGGTTCAGCAACACAGAGCCTGCACTAACCAGCTTCAGTGAACTCCACCTGTAGCCCTCTGCGGCACCTCTAGTTCCAAAGGGGAGGCAAGTTCCCCATCGCTGGCCGAAAACAGTGCCAGGGCGACCAGCTTGCTCTGGGACACAGGGAAGAGATCTGTGTCAAGAATGAAATCCTGTCTTTCCTGAGGGGAGGAGGGAACCAAAAAAACCTTCTATTGCATTATTTAGGGTCAAAATTCAAAACACAAGGCACAAAACAATTATCCTAATGTCCTTGGAGGAGGTTATTGCAGAGAGGAGTTCAAGCACATTCATAGGGCATACAAAGGCATAAAAACACTGGCCTGGATGCCCTTGAAATCATGCATGTCTTCCAGATAAAGGCAATGGAACCACTGTAGCTGAGAAATCAGTATCTTTCTTGGGAGCTCTTATCTGTACTTAAAGGGAACCTCATGGACTTGAAAGCTTTAGTGCCTTTGATCCCATGCTGGAATTCCCAGATTTCTAAATAGCGTCGGCTCAGCCCCCTGCACTGAGCACGGTCAGAAGTATCATGAAGAGAGTGTTTACGGTCAGCACACTCTTAAGGTTTTGGCTTGCTTAAACCTACCCAATGCTGACTGTAATTCCAGCTCTGCCCTGGGACTTAGGCATTCAGCAGTGCAAGAGGGACCTCTCTCCTCCTCAGGCCATGTGGCAACAATGTCTTTTTAAGAATGGGAGCAAAGCTACAGGCTCGAGACCAGTGATCTTTTGGCTAGGATTTCCAGACATCTGCAGCCTGTTGGAGTTGCAATTGCCAATAATTTATCGGCACCAGAGGAATAAAAAAAAAAGTCTTTGAGTTCCACCCAGTGGAACAGAGAATGTGATCCTAGGTTCCTCAGCTTTAGGGCCTTTACCCAGGAGGGGGTAGGACTAGTTTTTAGTTTCTGCTCCAAGAAATGTTCATGAATTTTCTTCACTAACTGTTTCTTATAAAATACAGAAAGCATCAAAGCAGAGCTCAGAACCAAGCTGTTTCTCTAAGGCCAGCAATGCTTCCTGACTGCATTGCATCCTTTTTCCCAGGGAGGTAGAAGAACATCGTGGTTTTGGTATCTCAGCTGGTGTGAGATAGGTGCTGGAATGCTTCACACACACCTAGAGAAGAAGGCTGAGGGCTTGGTAAAGATATATTCAGAGAGAAGTAGCATCTGAACAGAAGTTTTCAAATGGGCATTTTGGACTGAGGCACCCCTTAACCAGGTTTTGAAACTGAAATCATTGCTTTTTTTAAGTGCATATCAATATTGATTCTTTTGGCAGCTGTGTTTAGGCAATGTCACACAATATGGACAAGATGTCAGAGAACAGAAAAACGAGACACACACAATTTCACATCTGAAAGCTGAAGTCAGCAAAACTGGTATTAGAAGTAAAATATATGTGTGTGTGTATATATATATTTATTAGCAATGTGGAACAGATAGCTGAAGAATGTCCTCCAATTGCAAAATCAAGAGAAGAATTTTTACTAGAAAGTATATGCAGCTACATGCTAAATTACTGGATCCAACATGAGAATTTCAGGGTGAATTCCCATGGTTCAGTGCTAATATTGTTCTAGACTTTTATAGACAGTAAGTCTGTAAAAGCAAATCTAGGATCACTATGCCTTCATGAGAACTTTGCTTTTTCTGCCTGTGTGTGGAGTTTTGTTTTCTAGTTTCTTCTGGATATGACTCCGCCGTTGTGAACCTTCACTCTAGATGGGCATGAGTCAGCTCCAAACCATAAACAGCGTAGCCGTGGTTAGTAAGCCAGAGCTGCTAAGCCTTGCTGATAGCGTGGGCACAGCAACTTGTGTCTGCTTGGAGCACAACCAAAGCAAGCTCACATCTGCTTGCAAAAAAATGCGTAAACATATCCTCTCTGTTCTTTTCCTGCTTCCTCCCCCTGCCTTTCTTTTTCCCTCTGCCTCTTTCTCTCTGTCCCACCCACATGCATCCACAAGAGCATTCACAGAAACTACACCCATCCAAGCCCTCCGCCCAGATAGCTGAGATTCCTGAGTGGGATCTCACAGGGCACACATTTGTTCAGGGTGCGAACAAGTGGCTGTGTTTTGGTATGAGGCCCCGTGCACCGTTCCTTACAGTTGACTTGAACAAAGAGCAGTTGTCATATTCACCCGTTTACTTCACCCGGTTCTACAGGGTTTAACTCAGTCTAGGAAGTGTTCGTTTTTGCCCTTTAATATTGACTGAACTGAGAAAAGGGGAAGAGTAATCTTTGGAAGCGGGGGAAGCAACTGTGTTTACGTTCAAAACTCTTTTTGAGGACTTCCCAGTCAAAGGGGAAAGATTCACCAGGAGCTTAACTAAAACCAACATGTGGCCAGATGTCTGTGCCCTGTATCTCACGACGATTCTAGCTGCAGACATGGCAATAGTGTAGCTCTCCCGGGTAGTCAATAGTGGCTGCCAATGACATTGTGCGTGGCGGGGGAAGGGAATATTTTTCTCCCAGTGGCAAAAAGCCCAAACTTCTCAAGAAAACCTCAGGAAGTAAGATAAATACGGCTCTTGGGTTGTCACTTCTTCCCGCTACCTGCTGAATGCTGTAAGTCCTCCTTCCACATGCCCTCTGTACCTTGGATAAATGAGTGAGAAATACCCTACCTATGTGTAAGATCTTCATACAGCTCCTACTACTGCAGCCTGTTTATGATCTTTATTGTCTCCTCCATAAAATTATTCAGGCAGAGTAGCATTAGCATTCCCCTTTTACAGAAAAGGAACTGAACTGAAAGCGTAAATGACTTGCCCAATATAACAAACATCCGTACAAAATGGTTGCACAAAATGAAATGTGTTCCCCGGCAGAACAAGGCTTGACTTGTTTTACAAGCTTGCAGAATAGTGACTTAGCCCCTATGTCTCTAGGTCGATACCTTGTTATGGTGGAACTAAGTATCCTAAGGTACAAAAAACAAATACAGGGCTTTCATGTCTGTCAAGTATATATAAAAACTCCGCAGTGTTTGGGTCAAAGAGGACAGCCAGGGGTAAGAGAGGGAGTGCAAAACTCCTCACTTTTTGAACAGGTTTGAGTCCTGGAAAGACCATCAGTCATAGCAGTCAACAAGTTCCACATAATTTTATCAGCTGGAGAAGGTGGGATTCCTATTCTTATGTCTCTACAAGTTAGTTTCCTGTTGCTGCTGTGTCTCAAATCGTTCAAAGCGTGCACTCTGAGGCTGTGCAAGTGATCTTAGGTAGAGCAGGGAAAATCCAATCAGTTATGAACTACCTCACATGTGGCTTTCAGCAAGCAATTAGTAGACAAAACCTGACTGAGGCTCTTATTTGATATAGGAGGGTGGTGTGTCTTGGCATTCATCAGCACTTGCTGATGCTGATAAATTGCTCTTCTGTCATGGTTCTAAATAGATACATCAAGTTTGTTGCAGGCCCCTTGCTGAGCCTTGATCTAAATGATCTTTCAGCTAGGAGTATGGAGCAATTGTTCTGTTATCTGGAACTGGTGTGTGGAGCTCAAGTAATGATACTGGCACTTATCTAATTATGAATTCCATTATTATTTTCTATCCTGGTACAGCTGGGGGTAAATCCATGTAAGTGTATGTTAGTGGAACTCTCTTGAACTAGCATAAGAAGATAAACTAAAGGTAGTATGAGCCAAGTATCTCCTAAGATACCTTTACATGCAACATCTAAGGGAACCCAAGTTGCCCTCTGCAGACATGCTGTTGCTAGATCTTACATGATATATAATGTCGGAAGAAGAGGTGCATTGGGGATATATTTTCTGTAAGGACTCTGGAATGCTCCCCAGCACCCAACCAGAGTCAGTTGCTCTTCGTAGCATCTTTGGAGGACTAGCACACAGACAGTGTACGCACAGCTACTTGATAGAATGGCACACACTGATTGTACTGAGTTTGCTTTAGCTAAATTTGGAAATAATTGGCAGGGTGCTCAGCGACCTGGGCCACTTTTCCTGTATTTGAGACCAACTGAAAACTAAAAGAAAAATCGCTCTCGAATTCCTTTCTTTGTCCCTTATTTCAGCCTCCTGTGTTCTTAATTGGGAAC
This sequence comes from Nothocercus julius, assembly GCA_013398735.1. NCBI lineage: Eukaryota > Metazoa > Chordata > Aves > Tinamiformes > Tinamidae > Nothocercus > Nothocercus julius. The sequence goes on from VZSV01000006.1 coordinate 1,074,996, forward strand.
TATCTAAAGTACTTTAACTTGTTTTTAAGACTAATTCTTAAGATCTTAGCCACAATGGACAGAATTCTGTGCTTTTCCACACAAGTACTGCACCGGAATAACTTGGGTATTTTTCCCCCTAGATTCTTTCCAGGTTCTTGTGTGTCCCTATGTTACTTGACAACTGAATTTAAGAAATCTGATTGTCAAGTTCCCTTGCTTCTAATGTTCAAAGATCACCTACTGACAAATACCACATCACTTCTGCAATGGAATTGCTGAATTGCTGCACGCGTTTATTAAATGGCTTCTGGGTTTTGTTTGTTAAGGCTAGAATAGATAATTAAAGCAAGGTGCTTTTTTGAGGTAACCAAATATAAAATCTGATCTGTTCTTTCCACCTGCATCCCATGCAGTACTAAAAATTGTGCCAGGTTTACACCCAAAGCTGAAGTTTGTAAGTGAACTTTATAAACTTTCATCACCAAAGAACTTCCTGGTGTACTTATGTGTGTACCCTAACTGTCTTTTTGTGCAATGAAGTTAAAATGTTCAGAGCAATCACTAGGTTCTTCCTCACTGATGTATCCATGGATTTATGAAAACAAAGGCTGTTTCCGCACAAACAGTACTTGCTATTAATTGATTGCTACCTATCTGTTTTGAAGGTTGCTGTCTGATCAATATGCAGAAGAAGATGTGAAAAATGGCCTATTACAAGTGAAAATCAGAGAATAGCTGAGTTTATTATATTGTGGAACAAATCAAAGCCAATTATCCTTAAAAATATAAATCGGTGTTTGAAAAGGAGTAACCTCTGAAAATGCTGCAAAACTAAATAGTCACAAATGTTGCTGAAGTATTCCGAAGGACAAGAGGAGGTTAAACTGATTAAATATGATTGCTGCAAAATCATATGAATATACTCAGCTCAGAATATACCATCTAATGTGGAGGTCACCAGAAGCTCGAGTAGTCTGTGCAAAACCTGATATATAACTTGAAGCAGATATTCAGACCAGAACTTCTCTTTGAGCTGTCATTGTCTTTTATATTTAATATATATGGGACTATTGAAGGATAATACTAATTATTATCTAGCAAGTGAATCTCACTACTATTAATTAACAGTGAACTAAAATCTAATTGGCATACATTATCCTGCAAAAAAAAAGTCTGCAAGAAGAACTACATTAAAGGTCCCTCTGTTCCAGTGTCCTGCCTTCACCAGTGGTAGTAAGTAGATTCCAAGAGAAGGACAAAAACAGAGAAGCATTTAGGATACTCAAACCTAGTACCTTCTCAGACATCAAATGTCATGGGTTTTACTGAGTCAGATGTGATTTCTGCATACTTACTCATACTGTGTAGACTTTCATGGGTTTCTTTTAAATTATCTTGTCCGGATCTCATGGCAAATTGCAGCATCTTTGTTAAAACTTTTGAGATTAACAGTTCTATATACCTTTGCAAAAACACCCAGCTTTTTTGTTTGTTTGTTTTTGTTTTTTTTTTTTCCTGTTTTGAACTTGCCTCGTGCCAGCTTGCTTGGATGCCTGTTAGACCTCAGGCGGGAATAGTCAATGACAAGTGAAACCCAGTGCACTCCTTGCCCAATCCTTATGCTACTTTTAGTTTAGTAGCCCTCCTAAGTCACTTCTTTTCCAGCCTAAGGAGTCCTTGTTTACCTACCTATTCATTATACAGAAACCATCCCACATCTTTAATCATCCTGGCAGTCCTTTGCTGAACCTTTGTTCTTTCTGCTATTCTCCTGATATGAAAGGAGTACAACTACACTCAATATTCAAGGTATGGGTAAATTATGCATTTATTTAGTAGCAGCATGATGTTCTTGATGATGTGCTTAGTCATTCCTAATACTTTCTTTGCTTTTTCATTTGCTACTGAGCACTCAGGTTATGTTTCACAGAACTATATACTGTGAGCCCAGAACCCTGCTCCTGAGCGATGAGGATCAGCTCAAAGCCTCTCATTTACTGCCTGAAACTAGGCTGCTTTTCCCGTATGCGTCATTTCCCATTTCAAGTTTTCATTCATGTATGTATGTTCAGCTATACTGACCTTCACTTGACATTTTGTCACCCAGACACTCAGTCTCATGTAGACTGCCTGCAGTCCTTCACACCCAGTTCTCATTTTTTCTAACCCAAATAACTTCCGCAAACTTTCTCACCTCAATTCTCCCACCCTTTACAGGCCATTTATGTGTATGGCTCAGGCCCCAGCACAGAATACAGCAGCACTCCCCTCCGCTGATTTGCTTCAGTTTCAAGAACTGTGCACTGACTCCTAATGGTGTTCTATCTTTCATCCAACTATTTAACCACGCAGAGACCTTCCTTCTTATACCATGCTTCCTTAGTTTACCTGAAAATCTTAACAGTTTCTAATTTTATCAGTGTAAGTCAATAGAGCACAAAAAGAGTAGATTTTACTGTAAAAATCAGTATTAAAATTTATCTTGTAATTTTAAATACCTGAAATATCTGTGAGTTACCTTTAAATAGCACACCAGGTAAGACTTCATTCTCTATGTAACTCCTTTTGCATAATAGCCTAGCAGTATATTAAAGCACTGTGGAATATTCAGAATTTGCCTTTGGAATAGAATTTGCCTGCAGAAGGAAGCTTGCTAGTCTTTTTGGTTTAAATATGTTAATACCAAAGCTATTATAGCACAGCTGTTTTATTTGTCATCTCAGGTACCGCTCTCAGGCTGGATCCCCCTTTGGAGGTTCTTATTCTCCATTCCTGTATAGGGAACCAGGATGAGTAAACTCCTTACTTAGACATCTCAGCTAAGTGTATAAACTAGGGTGGGAAGAACCCAGGGCCCAAGTGATCAAAATCAAATTTGATACTATCAAAATAAAATCTGCCACAAAATGCAGAGAATCCACTACGTCATTAGCCCTGGAACAGCCATGATTGTTTCAGAAGGAACTAGATAAGCGTAGCAGGAGTTGAATTAATCCACTTTAAGTGTAGATATTTACAGTATAGGTGCTCACATCTGAACTAATTACCTAGTCTCCCTGTACTGAATTAGTCACTGAAAGATCTAGAATTATTAGTTTTGGATTTGCAGTCTTAAAATGCCCGCTTCTCTGCAGGGACACTAAGGGGAACTCGATGTAACTGCCTCAGTCACAGACATTTCTGTGACTCTCTGCAGCATCCCTGTGCTTGCCAGGCTTATGTTTTAAAACTCTCAAATGTTTATACATGGAGATAGGATAAGAAAGCCAGGGGCGCTGCATTCATCTTCTCAGCAAACAAATGCAAGAGAGATGCCTCAGGTAAGACAGCTTCATTCAAACTCATTCATCTGAATGTATAAATCATAGCCAAAACTAACAGAGATCTCATGCTCTTCTAGACTACAGGAATTCCCTCAGGGACTCATTGTTTCTTTACAAAGAGTGGTGATCAAATGGAAGGATTAACAAAAGTGATCTCTAGCTACAGCCAAGATTTTAAATGGGTAAACCTTAATCAGCTAAGAGAACTATATAATGAGGAGGACTGGAGAGGAAGCCTGTAGCGAAGAAAATGCTTGAACTGAATTTTTCTTATGTCAAAAGTGCAAAAATCTGTTTGAGTTTTTCATCCAGAAACCAGTAGGAAAATGTTTAAGATCAAACTGGACAATTAATGTCCTCAAAATGATGTTAGAAATAACTAGATACTCTAAGGGAAATAGAAAAGGGACTAAACAGTATGCCTTTTCTCTGGAGGGCAAAGACTCTAGAGATAAGTTGAGAACTGCTGAATTTTATGCTGGATTAGATCTTGTAAAGACAATTAAAAGGTAGATGATACATTAGCTGTATAAACAGACAGAGAACAAAGAAAGAAGAGTGGTTTTATGTAGTAAGGCTGAGCATAATACATGCTTTTTCTTTCCCCCAGTATGTCTGGAATAAATGGAACAAAATCTGTTTTGGGTTGATCTGAAGTAGATTATACCATAACGACATGCTTTTTTAAAGATAAGATTATTTTCTCCATCTTATATTTCCCTTGAAATACAATAGATTTAATCAACTTGGACTTCGCTTTTCTGTTCTTCTATGCAGAGAAGGCCCTGTTTATGAAGACAAAAGATACATATAATAATCACCAAGAAGATACTTAGATGATATAAGAGGTTGTATTGTAAACAGAACCGCAATTCTAGGGGGAAGTATGTAGCAGAATTCCTCTAGGAGTGGTCTTGGTCTGTCTTGATCTAATTTAATATTTTCATGTAGTATATATTGTCATGGGAAAACATGAGTATTATAATGAAATCTGATGATGATGTGAAGTTGAGAGGCAATATCAGCCTAAAATAGAGTATCAGAGGATATAAGAAAGGATCACAGGGCATAAAAGAGGATCACAGAATTTGAAGGTGAAATTTAACAATGGCCATTGCAAAGCTATAATCTAGGAAACAGGAATCTCTGCTATGAACTGGGCTGTCATCAGATGACCACAGGAGGACGATGTGGCGCTGAGATGGTATGATCTTGAAAGAGGCAAATGTGATCCCACCATGTGTCAGGAAATGCATATTCAGGAATGGCTGGAAGTCTGAGTACCATATGTGAAGTTGTTCATAGACTGTTTTTTTTTTGCATGAACCATCTCCTCTGGTAGAGTTCTGGGCATCATCTGTTCCAGGTACTTCTTGCAGACAGAAACGCTTCCTAGGTTTCTAGATGCCAAATTTGGCTCCCTTGGCCGTTCACGTTCCTTAAACTCCATCATGCTGATGCCTTCAGACACAGACAAAAACTGCCTGGGGATGCTCAGGACCTGGATCTGCAGACTTGCTACAGGCTAGCTGGCTTTTTTTTCTGGCTGTCGCTGGAACACACCACTTGCTTTCCCAATCTTTGTGATCCTGTCTCTCAAACAGCTGCAGGTCTTGCAACTATCATGGAGATACACTCCTTTTTCCTTTGGCTGTCCTAAGAAAGCTGCTTAATTGCTAAAATTCCAACTTTCAGACTCACTGCCTCTTTACCAATCTAAAGGAATGTCTTGCAATTAGCCAGTTAGTTTGATATCACCCTTAACTTAGAGGAAGATGAGGTAAAGTCAGATAACAGTATTGATTTCAAATGCAAAATAGGTGGCACTACTGCAAAGGTTTACAGAAACTAAAGAAAACTGTGCCTAGTCTGCCAGCACCAAGACAAAAATCACTCCTTCTCCATAGTCAATATTTTTAGTCACACTGAGTACATCCACTTTGCTAAATAGGTGGATCCAGGGAGTGAGCTTTAGTACCAAATTCCATGGTTTTCCTATTCAAAAAAAAAAAAAAAAAAAGAAAAAAAAAGAAACTGAGCCACTGTGATATAAGAGGGAAGGCCTATGCATAGAAATAATTGTTTAATTATCAGTTACCTCTGGCTCTGCATTGGTCCATTCTAACTTATTCTCCATGAGATAAAGTCCAGGTAGAGTTTTGGGAGTAATTTACCCCAGAAACAGTTTGAAAGAGACTGTGAGGTTCAACTCCTTGCACAATCCTCCAACAAAGTCCTCTGGTAGGCTTTGCACCCTCCTGCCTTATGGGATATGCAACACAAACCCTCCACTTTTAGGCTATAATATGATGGTGATATGAGGGTCCTGAAGTTATTTTTCATGGGCTTTGCATGAAAAATAATATGAGATAATATTTATGTTTGAGAATCACTAGGGCACTACTATAAAGTCCAGAAAAGACTCAGTGCCAAGTGCTCTGTAGAGAAGGTGTGGCTGATCTGGTCTCAGGGGACTAGCCCTAGGCGATGGGGGACCTTAGTTAATCCATGCCCTCTGGTCTCATGGTGTTGGTCCCTGACCCGATCTTATTTTACAGCATAGACATACCCATCTCTCCACTGATTCTGTGTCATTGTCTGCCCTTCCTCTCATGTTGTGTCCTACAGTGAAAAACTCCTTCTAGTGTAACGTTTGCCCCTCTAACCAATACTATATCCATACAGATTTTCAGGGTATTCATTCAAACTCAGTCATCCTGCTGCAAATTTTATTTGAACTTAGTCATTCAGGAGGTAATTTTGGCATTCTTCCTGTTGACTTCAGAACTGACTCACCCTTTCAGGGATGGAAAAGTCACATCGCCAGAGCCGCCTATCACCTGTCTGCAGGTGCCTTGTCTGCCTTGTCTGCAGTATCGAGTAAAATGTCTTCCCTTCTGCATTTAAAGTGTCTTCATCTACTGAACTTCTATTTTATATTGAACCCTAAATAGGCAAATGTACTTCTTACATATATTTGAGTTTAGTACTCTCATCTCAATGTAGATTATTGACAAGAAAAGATGATAAGCTACTGCTTCAAATGAAAATGAATTTGAGATAACCGATATTCCTTTTTATGAGAGGAAAATGAGACCTTAGATAAAACGGGTTGGAAGAGGCCTCTGGAGGTCATCTGATTCAACCCTCCTTTTACAGGCAGAGGTAAATTCAAAGTTAGAACAGGCTGCTCAGGTCTTTGTCCAGTTTAGTTTTGAATATTTTCAGGGATGGAAATTCCACAGCCTCTCCAGGCAGGCTGGTCCAGTGCTTGACCATCTTTCTGTGAATTTATTTTTCTTTTATCCAGATGAAATTTCTCTTTAGTAACTTGTGCCTGTTGCCCCTTATCCTTCCTCTGTGACTTCCAAGAAGACTCTGACTGTCTTCTCTATAAGTTTCTAGTAGGTCCCTAAGCCTTCTCCTGTCTAGATGATCTCTCGAGGTCCCTTCCAACCTCAGCCGTTCTGTGATTCTGGCTGAATAAGCCCATAGCTCTCAAGCTTTCCTTGTGTGTCATCTGCTCCAGCCCCCTGACCATCCTGCTGGCCCTCCACTGGACTCAATCCTGTGCGTCAATGTCTTTCTTACACTGCAAGACCCTAAAATGGAGACAGTACTCCAGGTACGGTCTTACAAGTCCTGAAGAGAGAGGAAAAGTCTCTTCTCTTGACCTGTTCAGGGCAGTGTTGAAGATCAGTTGAGGATATTGAGGATATTGCTATTTGAGGATAGCAAACATGGTAAAAGAGAAGATCTGCTTAAGTAAAAGGTTCAAGAGCAATTGGGTCTGAATTGGTCATGAAGAAATACATTATGGAAATTGGAAGACAGCATCTGATAATAAGTGTCTTTTAATTTTGAATAGGAATATAACTTTGAGTAGGAATAGTGAGGTAAGAAATGTAACTATTTTTCAAATTAAGGATGACAGATTTATAAAATAAAGTATATGATGCAATTTAGTCTTTCATCATTGGATGCTGAACTGGAAAATACACTATATCCCTTTCTGTTGTATGTTTTGATTTTTGCAGCACCAGCTTCAGCATTTTTGGCCAGGGGAATGTTTTCCAGTGCTATTTTAACTAGTTCCTGTCCACAGTGATCTCAACGCTGTGAACAGGGAAGGTTTCCCATTCTAGGGAAGATCTGTGAAATCATTATTTGAAACATGCATAATTTATTTTTTTCTGCAATTAATTCTAACCAAACACATTTAAAAATCATATAAAAGTCCCCTGAATTGTGGCATTTAGACATTACTTTTTTTAATGTGATTTAATTTTTATGGCTTCTAAGACAGTTGGATGCATTCAGGTCTTACTTTCAGGGCTTCTGAAATGATGAGGGCAAGAAATCTCCACCTGAGAAGACAAAAAAGATTACTGGGTGGTTTCTCCTGTCCTGTTGCAAAAATGAAGTGCTTTTGGTGTATTTTGGTCGTTCCTGGGGACCGATTTACATTTTCAGTGGTAATTATGCAAGGAAAAGGGAGAAATGAAAAGTGATGTGGGTGTGTACGACTGTCTATCTCTGGAGTCCACAGTGAGCTATGTGCCACCATTGGACTGACTGTGAGGGAAAAATATTTCCTGCAATAATTCTGAAGTCTGAAAAAAGCATACAAAATGGAGACCATGAAATTAAAATTCAAAAGCTCCTACTGAAGGGGAGAGATATAGACAGAAAGAGTTCACTGAGATGTATTTCTAGCTCTTGGCTACTGCTATTCTCCTTCCTTAGGAAGCTCAGCCTTTGCTAAGCAAAGAGTTAAAGCAATGCTCTGCATTACTGTGTCTAACATCCTCTAGCAGCACATTCAGTCCAACATTAAAATGAAAGTAATTCAGCTACTGAACTGTAGAGCTCTATCGCCTGCTTTAAAATTGGAGCTGTGCTTACAGTGTTCTCTTGGCTTGGTGATCAGATCACAGAGACTTTACTTTTGTTTACAAATAATTGCTTTTTGGACCAACAGCGTCCAGGCTGCCGAATGTTCTTGGGCTGATTGCAGACATAATCATGTCTTTTTTCCATGCCTAAGCTAATCAACTAGGAATGAATGTCTATCGGCTGGTCCTCGAAGGTGATCTGTGTAATGGACCCCTGCATCTGAAATCATCAGCCATGGATTTCAGGGGTATTTTTCATGCATATAACACTCTGTTCATGCGGATCAAATTGTACAGTTGGGACCAATGATTTTTTAGGGACTCAAATATTGCCAGTATGGAAAAAGCATTTCTCTCTCCAAGCAGAAACAATTCCACTGGCATGTTCTGAATAAAGCCCATTCAACCACCTTGTTAGCATCTCTTAATGACTTTCCTGCTTCCTTTGACTCCCACCCTGAATTCTTTTCTTCCTAAAGAAAAAAAAAAAAAAAAGATACTATTCTTCAGTGGGTATCTATTTTACAATGAGAAGAGAAAGATTAATTACATAATAGAATCACATTATTTGAACCTCTGTGATCCAAACTTCTCCCTCTAATGAACTGCCAGAATCTTCCATTTTTCTACTGATTTGCAGTTATCTGCAAGTCCTTGATGTCACCTAAATGATTCAGACAATCAGGTATTTCACAGAAAAGCAGACACACAGCAATGATGCCTAGTAGTCTCCACCATGTTGAAGTACTTTTTCTGGAGACATGTTAAAATAAACATGAACTTGTATCACCACTATTATCATTACACTGTGTGCACTCTCATGTTATATTGAATTAATAGATTTGGAAAAGTTAAAAAAGAATCAACCCGTCAGTCAAGCTGTTGTGAAATAAGTATTTGGAGTTGTTGTGAAGACAAGATGAAATCCCAAAACACAATTATGTTTTCATAGCTTGTTCAGTTTAAACAGTAATTTGGATTCAGCAGTAGCTTAATGTATTCCTGAATTGTTTGCTCATCATTTGATATTAGATTGCCTAGTAATACATTTTAGTCTCTGCTGTTTTTTGAAATATGAGATTATAGTTTAATATATAAGGAAGAAAAATGCTCTATTAGGTGGATGTTCTCATGTCACTGGGACCAGCAAAAAGAGGGAAAATCCACAGCCCAGCTAATCATGCCAGGCACTAGCACAGTAGGCCCTTTTCCCTGTGTTCTAGAGAGAATTGGCTTTTTTATATCAGTGTACCTAAAATTTAAATCACAATGATTCTTTAACTCGTTATTTCTGTTCAATTAATTCAATTGACCCAAGTTCTAGTCACCTACCACTTCCTCGTCACTGTTTTGTATTCATGACTCCGTGACTTACAGAATTCCTGGCAAAGGTAGAAAAGAGAAACACAAACATTTGAGTTCATCCATGACTGAAGCAAGCTACTAGACACTCATTATGATCCTTAAAGAAACCATTAAGGATACATTTGAATGACACTTGCTTTTGTAAAAGGTGCACTATAGATCTGTTGGCAAATACAGGCTGATTATTTGGCTTGGAGAGGACTCTGTCCCCTATTTTCCATGGGCATACATTTCAGCTCCAAACTTCAGCACTCTGTTCAACTTTTCAACCTTTAAAGCAGTCTTTATTTATTTTACAACAAACTAATAAAAAATACAAGTCCTATATTGGCCTTTTGCTCAGGAGATTCAGCAATCTATCCATATACTAGATGCCATATCTTCATCCCAAAAACGTTGTTATTTAATAAATATTACAGAATGATAAAGGATGTCCACCCACTCATTTTCAAAATGCTTGTGAAATAATGTGCTGCACGTCATAGGGCATTCCTGCTGAATGGAGCTTGAAGCAAATAATGTCAGCTCACACTCTTTGTCTTTGTTAGCAATGCTGTGTTTTCCCTTAACTTTCACTGTGTACAAAGCTCAATCCCAAAGATGACTGTATGCTGATTTTCCAGACTGACAAGCAGAAAATTGGCCAAATATATATTACTAAGCACATGTTAGACAGTGTTAAGCACTGGTAGTTGAAAAAATTGTGAAGACAAAGAGGCACATCCATCTTCAAGAACGGACTTTCAGAAAATGATCTATTGCTGAGGTGTCTCTCTAGCACTCAGTATCCCCCTAAAAGAAACTGCATTTCAGCAGCAGCAGCATCAAGACAAGTTTAGAGGCCAGACAGTCATAGTGTGGATGGGGAAAGAGCGCACTGAGCCTCTCCCCCATTACATACATCAACATTATGCACTTAATGAACTGCCTATTCATAAATCCTTCAGGAATAGCAATCCCATGAGGATAGCTCTCTGCAGAGCTTAGGTACAGAGTCCAGAATATATGCAAGGCTCTTGGCTACAGCAGGCTATTCCACAACTATAAGCAAAGTTTAGCCTCTTTCATCAATCCCTGTCTTCCACTCACATGCAGTCGCATGGGCACTATGTGTCCAAGTGTTTCCAAGACACTTGGAATGAGAGAAAGCGATGAACATGGGAACAAAAGTGGAAATGGGAAAAAAAAAAGAGGGCAAAAAGCTTGAAGTCTGCCTTCCTTCCCTGGATATAGCCGTAGCAGGGACTAGAGGCAGTGGAAAAACACAGGACTCTGAAGAGGAGAAGGCCAAGGGGGATTTAAAACAATCACATAGGTGGTAGATAAAGTGAACTGTTATTTACCAAATCCTGCAGCATTAGAGCTAGAGAATTTCATTGAAAGCAGTGATAGAGTAATACAAAACACATAAAGGAAACTACAGCTTTACAGAGCGGGCAGGGAACTGGAATTAGTTGCCACAGGAGACTCTGGAGGTAGATGGTGTCAAAAGCTTCAAAAGGGACAGGACAAATGAACGGCCAGCCGGTGACAACCGGATGCTAAAAGGAGTGAGCAGGGCTGTAGCCTGTGTTGCAACGAGCACAGCTGTGGCCACAGCTGGACGGCAGTTTGGAACTGCCTGTGAGGATCTGCCCCACTTTCATCAGCCTGAGGAGACAGGTCTTCATGCTCCATGAGGTTGCCTTAACATCACAACAAACACGTTTGTAAAGACCATGATGGGAACCTTTCGACAAGTCCTTGTCAATCTAAATATGGAGAAGACCTTCTCAGAGGGCTTCCCCCGGCCGCAGGAGAGCTCTGAGTTAACGTGATACTTCAGTACAGTCTAGCTCCGTGTTGTCAGATGCTTTAAGGCAGTTCTGATTTACAGCAAAAAGGTCATATAGCTAATGAATAATTTTAATTGAAGAGAATGAGCATAATTTAGTTCTAACAACTTTGGAAGAGTGTGACCAGTTTATACACTAAAGCTAAATGGGATGAGCCAGGCTAATTATAGGCCTGGAAATCTGATATCAATTCTGGGCAAATTAATGGAAGACTGATACAGGACTTGATTCATCAAGAATTAAAAGAAGAGAATATAATTAATGCCTGCTAATATAGATTTACTGAAAATAGATTGAATCATACTAAGTTGATTTATTTATTTTTAATGAGGTTACATATTTAACCTATAAACATAATAGAATAAATGTAATACACACAACCTGCTTTACCACATCTTTTTTTTACTCAGAAATTGTAAAGTTGTAAAATCCACATGATACATAATAAATGAAGGCTAAACTAGTCAACTGGCAATCTCCAGGTGTAGTTATAAGTCCGGAGTCAGGGTGACACAGTGCTTCCAGTGGGTGCCCCAGGGTTCAGCTGGGAGGCCTTGAAACAGAAATTAGATACTGATGATGCTTCATGATCACATAAAGGGATGCAAATGATTAGTATGGAAGAGGCTCAGGGAGACAGCGGCATGGATTGCTCTGCAAATATGATAAACATGCACTTTGGTATAGACAGGGAAATCCTACATCTATGGGATAAAATAAAAGGCAGGCAATGCTTGAGGATGGAGGAAGCTGTTAGACAGTGGCTGTGAAACAAGCAGGGGGTGAGAGGCTCGGATGACCTGACTAAATCTTCCTGCAGCACTGCAGCCAACAGGCTGAATGTAGTGCCTGGGTCAAGCTGATGCCGAGGCCGAGCTGATGCCGAGATTCTCCTAGGGGTACTGTCACCAGAAAGAAACTACTAGTGGCAGAATTTAGCCACAGGTAAAAGTAATGGAAAGAAGTTGGATGTAAACATAAATAAATAAATAAATAAATAAATAAAAATAAATTACGTTAGCAGGAGCAGTCTGATTTCACATGTAGAGTTTCAAAGGTACAGAGAGCACATTTGAAATACTTAATTCCAATGCTTTATCCTGGATCTTCATTAAGCAAAGAAGAGTAGTTCATGATGTAAAATTAATGTTATAACATTAAGACGTTCAAAACTTGGAATGATTGATTGATAAGATAGCAAACCACAACCAACATACACTGGTAAATATTGTGCAGCTCTACTCTTTTTGGCTCAGTTATTTCAGCCTCCATGCAGAGCCTATGCTACGAAGATGTTGACAAATGTCACATAATTACCGTGGCATACATTTCAATGATGTCTTTGAATACAGCCTGGAAAAGCAATGGCTAAAATGAAAAATATATACAATTTGAGTTATCCAGTATGTTTAACTAATAGTTCCACAAAGTGATGCTGCAAGTAATGGGAAAATTTTAGTAATTATAATGGTTACTGGTGATATAAAATAGCTATGGCAATGTGAAATTACAACAAACACGCTTACACTTAGCAAAACCCAAGCTTTCCCTACTGGATGGGGTGATTTTTAGAAGGCCTTTCAAACCTGGTTAGAAAATTTTGTAGGCACAAGGGAAACTAGCCAGCATCATTCTTCCCAAATACAAAACAGTGGACCTGAGAGGCTAGAGGTGTTAGGGACAGACTTTTTGTTGTTAAAAGAGTAAGTAAGTTGGATGTAGGGATAACGGCCGCATAGCAGCATCCAGATTTTTTAATATTTTGTAAGCAATTGTATCCATTTCTTGTGGCATGTCCAGCTTAAAGGACCATTGAGGAGGGTATATCTTAAAGTCACAGAGGGAAGAATATCATAGGTTTGTGAGTGGGTCTGAGAAGGATCTAAACCAAAACATCGGGAACACCCGTGCTGATAGGTGCACTGAAAGCGCGTTAGAGGCTATCATGCAGTGATACGCAGGATTTTTCACAGCTCACAAGAAGGAGCATTTTTAATTGTTTTTCTTTTCTTTTCAATAAAGCGATATTGCCTGTACTTCAAAGAAAGGGACAAAGTCCTTCTTAGCCCCACTAGAGAAGGGATTAGTATGAGAAGTTTCATTACACTCTGCACCCCATACAAACAGTTTTTGTTCTCGTGGTATCTTCCTACAACCATTCCTCCACGTTCCCAATTCATAATGTAATTCACCACATTTAAAATAATTAATTGGGAAAGAAGGAAGAGCTGTTTTCCCCAAGGATCTTGCTGATTGACAACATTTTTACATATTCAGTGCAGAAACTGCTGTGGTGGAGCACATTCCAGTCATCTCTTCCTAACGGCCATTTACTTTGCTTTACTAACTGTAGTTTTCCCCAGCCAGATAGGTAGGGAGATACAATTTAAATTCCTTTCCTCCTAGAATTAATTCTTTACCTCAGGATGTTACAGAACCTTTTGCTCTGGAGCACTAATGGGCACCCATTGCTTGGGCAGGCTGCAGGTCACCAAGGAATTCCCCAGAAATACCAGCAGCACAAAATCCTCCTTCTCAAGGAGATAACAGTAGCACGTTAGATACTGTTACGTTTATATAACTGTGAGGCAAAGGGAATTTAAGGACCCCCATAATGTTTGTCAAATGATTTATGAATGCTGAATGAGGGAAACTATTCATTCCCAGAATTATTAAAGCAGTAGAGCCTACCTGAGTGAATTTGTGAGGTGGTATGCAAAAGCACTGTAAGAACAAAGCAAAGAATCATTTGACACTTTTATATGGCAAAGAGCAGTGAAGGAGAGGTGGAGAGTTGTAAATATGTACTAAATCTAATATTTGCTTCTTCCTGAATAATACATTTCCCTTGTTTGTGAGAGGAAAATAATCAAATCCTTCCTTCCTGGATCATAAAATATACAGGTGAGTTGTGGAATGGTTCTAATTTGCCATTTGTTATTTTAAATGAAAAACTGTATTTTTCCAATCTAATTTTGGAAAGAACTGTATACTCGGTAGTTCCTCACACGTCACACATGGACATGTTCAACAGTAGATAGGGCACCCAGGGCCGAACAGAACATGGTCTAATGTGCAAATTAAAGAGGACTTACTGGAGGAGGAGAGATCTTCTGGATTTTGAATATATGTAACTGAAAAGTGCTTAAAGAGTAAAATCTCTAAAAAGGTAATAAAATAAATTTGCTAATTGATTTAAAAATCCTATGCAATTACATGTCTACACAAACAAACATGAAAGACATATATCTTTCAGCCTGCTTATTTTTCTTTCAAATATTCATGCAACAAACTGTATGTTCAACTTATTTATACCTTCGTTATAGAATTACTGTACATATGCTTTGCCCAAATTTCCTTCTCATTAGCTGGGAATGTAAGTATCAAGACCAAATTACCTATATGGTTACTTCGGCTGTTAAATATATTTAATCGATTTGATTAGAAACAGCACATTTTCAATATTCATTTTAAATTACATCCTAGATTTATAGCAGATACCATGGGATTCCTAGGCATCCTAGAATCTTTGTAAAATTAAAATAGCAATATAAGTTAATGATCTCTTCTGTTTTTTTTTTTTTTTTTGGTAGGTATTCTATGTACAATATATGTTTGCTTTTAAGTTTTGTTGCTCAAATTTTGTAATACAAATCCTGTCTCATCCATCCTTTACATAGCCAGAGAGCATCACATGAGGAACATGACCAAGTACATGCAAATTCCATTTTGAACGGTAGCACAGGATCATACGGATTTATACTGAAATACAGAACTCAAGTGAAAATTACAGTTGAAAACAAGCCATAAAAATCAAATGTCCTAAACAGCTCTCAACAAGGATTTTTTTCTACTAGTGACCTTCCTTGCCTGCTTACATTTCTGTAGGAGTTCAACAGCATCTGCATAATATACTATTTGTTTATACACAGTCTGACAAATCTGGTAATTTGCAAAGAGTGTATTTTGTTAATTGTGGTAGACGCTTTGGCTATGTATGTATTTGAGCAGCTTGGTCTAAATTGAGAGAATAAAACCAATGAGGCAGGAAAGTCCAATTAAAAGTACATTAATCAAATGCCCCCCAAATGCCTTTGCTCTCTAATATGTACTGCTGCGTTTTATGAGGAGTGTCTGTTTGATGTCAGTTGTCCTTCTGTATCTAATGCTGTATCTTGCACAGCCAATGTTCAGTAATAAATGTAATTGCCAAGTACCTCATTTTGGATACTTCATTTTATGTTTTTACAGATTTTATAGTTTATTTTAATTTTAAACCATTCTTTTTAAGATTTAGAAACCAGAAACAAAGAGAAATGAGAAAAGTGACTGCCATGCTAATAAATTATGGTTTAAACTGCAGTTTGCTTTTGATCTACCATAGTTCCAGTAGACTATCTGATCTACACTGGAATAAGTAGAGGCAGAATGCTCAGTTGGCATTCATATAAACATTAAAATAGAAGAGTGCTTCAACAGAGCACATAAAATGCATAACCTTAGTATCCAATAAACATTATTAGCCTCACTCAACTTCTAGTATGTAACTATAAATCAGTTACAAGCCTGTGGGAGCCCAGATAAAAGGTTTATTTTGCAGTACTGACACATCTCTTAATAAAAACATGAAGACATAGAGTTGTTCTGAAATACATCAAGTTGGTTTATCCACTAGGTTATTGACTAATCTGCAAGGGAGACACAGAATTCTTGTTCTTTGTTCTGTTGCAGCGTCTTTACGTGATGACAGGCAAGACTTTTAGGAACAGATCTCAAAAAGAAAAAAAAAAAAGGGAAATTAGAACAAGATTCAGAGAGAAGTTAGGAAACGAATCTATTCTGTTTAATCCTGGAAGTGCATCAACCATGTTACGCTTTGTAGTTCCTTCCATGCCTAAAGTCACACTTCTGTTTATTTTGAGAATGGACCTACCTGAATCAGGGCTGAGCAGTCCAGTGTCTTGCCCACAAATAAGACCATCCGGAAAGGAGGCAATGTTTGTCCCTGAAGGGCAAAAATTTCTGGCATATATTTTCAAAACATATTTACAACATTCTGACAAGAGTGGCTTCTGTAAGAACCCGGCTGTAACCAGTATCAAAACATAAACCTAGCAGGAGGATGGAGTGGTTGTGCTGCTCCCTTTTTCAGGTGCTAGCACAGGGGAAGAAACAGAAAATTTCCAGAAGATAGACCGTGCAGTTCAAATATTGCTTTGTGTTGACAAGGCTAGAAGCGCCAGTTCTTGTGTGAAGCCTTAGCAGTTTCTGCCTCTCCTTTTGAAGCTCACATGGTGCAGAGAAACACCCCAGAACCAGCAGGCCAAACGAGGAAAAGAAACCAAAATGGGAATAGAGGAGGTTGCCATCTGGAGAGCAGGTCTAATCCAGGGGGAGCTCAGCGTGATTTCTGGGGCTTTCCTGTGTTTCACACTGAGCAGCCACTGGATCAGAAATTAGAAAACGGGCTGATGAGGCAGGAACGGGACCTTCTCCTCCCTGCCTGCTGGGGGTCCTCACCTCGGTGCCACAGGGTTATAGCCCCCTCTTTTTTGTTCCCGTAAGAGCAGAGCATCTCCCAGGACCTTCTGCGTGACCGGCCCTCTGCAAGAGCGGGCATGGAGAGCGCTTCCCGCCCTCAGCACGCGGGGCGGCCCAGGGAGCACAGCATGGTGTTCAGGTTTTCTCAGATAGGAAAAAGGATCCGAAACCAGCTCTTGTTTTAGTTTTGTCACATTTAGATTACTTTAAAAGGTGGGTCCCACAGCCCTCTCTCTCTCTCTCTCTCTTTTGCTTTATTTTTGTTTTGTTTTGTTTCTTTTTTTCAGGGAAGAAATAAAGACAGAATGATTTTTGAACAGAAACGGCGTAGGGCTCTGTCTCCAGAGGGCAGACCGTGGGCGTTCGCGTCGCGGTGCGAGACACGGGAGCCGCAGGGTTACAGCCGCGCACAGCGTGCCTGTCGTCTCCCGCGCCACGCTGCTACGTGGTGCAGTGCCGAAACAGGGCAACTCCAGCCGCGCCTGGAAGCCAGGTTGTCCTTCGGATCCCTGTGGGAGGCACCTCACCATGGAGGCCTCTGCCTCCAGGTGCAGCTGGGCCAGCTGGAGCAGTTGCACCTCCTTAGTATCTCCCCCCTCGTTCCCCAGATTTAACAGACCCACATCCCCCTCACTCCTTTTCCCTACCACTTCCTCAAGAGGTCTCAGCTTTTCCATCCTCTTCAGCTTCACAGCTTGTGTGACTCCCCTGAGGTCACTGCTAACAAAATGAGTCAAATTAGCATGGGCCTAAATTAGCTGGCCAACCCAGCTCATTTAGCCTTAAGACAAGTGGAGGAGGGTCAAAAAGAAGAACAACGATATGGTGGAGGGGGAAGGTTTTGTAGGTTGTTTTTTTCTGGAGATGAAGGTGGATATGTGTCTCTGGTTTAGCATTCCTTGTGGAAAAAATAAAGAAGAGGTAAATAAATGTTGGTAGGAGACTAAAACATACTGTTTTATGTAGGTATTTCACACTGGGTTTGTCATTTAAAAAAAAAAACACTCTGAACTCTGCTTATTCTTTCTGGATTCTGCTGATTATTTCTATTCCAATTAGTTATGCAATGTATATAAAATATGAGTATTCAATTATATGCATTAATATTAATTATTGAATCTACTGCTAGTGAGAGGACTTTCAAGAAGAGATTTCTCCTGAATATGTTAAAGAGGCTTCAAAATGGAATTTTGCATGCTTAAAGTTGCACTTGTCTCTGATGGCTGTATTATCATAGAATATTTATTATCAGGGTGGTGAAATAGCATCCCATATTAAGCTAAACTTCCATGGGAGAAAGAGAGGCTTGCTAGAGTACATCCTAATTACACAGGCTGGACTTCTCTTCACAGAACTGCAAGGTTTCGTATTTTCTCGTATGTGAGACCAATGTTTTCCAATTTTGTTTTCAATAACAGAATCATAATGAAAAGTGGACTCGTGAACAGCGGAAAAAGCAAGTCAGGAGGCTTAAATTCAGTTACTTTTTGCAATTATTTAGAAGTTCAGAAAGCAAGAGGTCCCTGGTTAAACAGTATGAAAATAGACAAATTTAAGGAGAATAGCCATGTAAATTCCTTTCCCTAGAAAGAGCGTGGAGCACCCAAAATAGCAAGAAAGGCCAGAAGAATTGAAGGGAGGGGTTGGTAGTAGAAAGCCTTTCGAAAAAAGAGGAAAAAAATGTAACTTCCTAAAGAGTGATGGCGGGGATGGGGCAACAGATGGTGAAACAGGCAAAACTTCTCCCACTGTAGCAGGCGCTGCCTAAATCCTAACTCTTTAATTGGGAAGTGATGTCCCTCTGAGAATTATTAACATCTCTGTGCTGTATGTGATGCCAGACTCGCAATGCAAAATGCCAGCCTAGATGGACTCATCCAGCATATCACAGTCCCTTTTGCATTATTATGTTATAAATCATTCAAAAGCAATTTATAAAGCATTTCAGATGCTATAGAAATATTATTTTACTGACAAATAACAGCTAATTAGTCTCCGGAGCACTCGGTGTTGACGGACAGAACGGTTGGTAGTGGGGTGGGCGGGATAAGCAGCCCTGGCAGTGCTGAACTGGTGGTAGTGGGGACGAGGGACAGAGCCTCTTGCTCCCGCAGCCCCTCAGCCTTGCCAAAGCCTTGTTTGGATAGCGAGTGGCAAAAGCCTTGCTTCCCTTCTTGTATCCTGGTCTGTAAGCAGCATTACAGCTCTGGATTGTTATTTTGCCTCCTCTGCAAAATAACAAGAGGAGAAGGATGGTTGGACCTAGAGGAGAAGTCCTAGAGGAGAAGGATGGTTGGACCTCAGCCTGGCTGCCTTCATGACCCAAGGCAGCTTGTGAATCCAAACCCAAAGTTCAGAGCTACAGAACTGCAGGAGCCCCTGCTTCTATAATGGCATTTTCTGTTTGGGAGGGAAGTATGTTTAAGTATATATAAAAAGGATATGTTCAGGTATATTACTGTCTGGTAAACATTTTTCATTGGTTAAGTTTGCGTAATGTAGTATGTATATATGTGTGTGTTTGTGTGTACACACATACATATGCATGTATATAAAATGGTACAAGTTGGTTGCTATTATTTTTAGATCTGAGTAAATTTGTTTAAATTTAAAATATTGTGGAGGACCAAAATTAAAACATATGCACTGTGCATGTGTTATGCAGGCATAAAAAAAAGCCCTTTACACATGAAATATTGAAGACAGATATTCTTCTCCAAACTAAATTGAGTTGTTTTAAAAAATGTATATCTGATATTCTTTTATGGATATGCTGCCCAAGCAAGTTTGTCTTGTGCAGTTTAAAAAAGCAGATTCTTACAGAAGTTTGAATCAAGAATTTGATACCATCCTCTGGTATCAAATCACACCTCAGTGAGATGTGTTATAGGGCCTTTTAACTTTATTCTGTTATTGCTACTTCTTGAGAAATTACCAAGAGCACAAGCAGGAAATATATATATTACTCCATTCTGCCTTCTAGCAAAAACCAGAGCTCATTAGATATTTATGAAGCACTACATCCGTTCCTCTGGCATTCCAGCAAGGCAGGTTGATTTGTTGTTTTATAGGAAGGGAAGGCTGAAGCACCAAGAATTGAGAAGGACTTGCTCAAAGTTGCAGA
Source organism: Nothocercus julius (assembly GCA_013398735.1). Lineage (NCBI taxonomy): Eukaryota > Metazoa > Chordata > Aves > Tinamiformes > Tinamidae > Nothocercus > Nothocercus julius. Next base: position 1,095,061 of record VZSV01000006.1, read on the forward strand.
GTGGGTAAAGTGGTAGAAACAGAAAGAAAATAGAAGAAAAAAAAAAAAAAAGCTTGCCTGCTTGTCTCCTGTACAGAATCAGTAGGTCTCCCCAGTGCTATTACTGAATTATAACAGCAAGTCTTATATTCACTGTTACCTTATCTACCTCTGATAGGGTTCCCTCACTGCCTGCCTGTCTGCCCAAGGCAGGATGGCAAAGCCTCTTCTGTGAGGGACTGGCAGCTCTGCGGAGCTGACGAAAGGTGCACAGCAGAACGCAAGGCGCTCCCGGGGCTTGAGCCCAGCGCACGGACCATCGCTATCCAGGAAGCTGGACGTAGCTTGGGCCTTTGCAACTGGCAGATGATGTGCTGGGTTAGCGCTGCATGAAAGCTTGATATCTCAAGAACCTTGCATATACATATACTTGCACATATATATATAGAGAGAGACAGTTAAGCTACACTTGGGCTACTTCGGAGTTAGTTCATCACATAATGCCTACGCTCCAAAAGAGCAAATGCTGCCACATAGCTAAAGGACACTTTTCTGAGGCACACCACAGCAGCACACAAATATCTTAGTTGTGGTCCATACTGGTCATCCAGTTTCTGCTCCAGGCACTGCAGGGAGAATCCGGAGCTAAACCTAACAACCATTATATATGAGAATGCAAGTAGGGCTGTCTTTTGTTGTTGTTCCAAGCAAATAATAAATTAGAGTCAAGCAATACTGTTATCCAATAACACCACGTCAGTATCAGTTATTTAGGAATCCTTCCTTTAGATCTTTTAAAAGGTATCTGAAAATCCTTGGCTGATGTGCTCTCATTTCTCCTCACTTCTACCACATACTGAAAAACAGTGTCAGGATCATATCAGTGGCTTTAGTGGCATTTCCAGACTTCAGATCTTCTCTTTTTAGCTCTCTCAGGTAGACTTTGTGCATATTGCTTCTGGCAAGTCTGTTCCAAAGGATGAAGTCCATCCTGTCTCTCTTGCATCCAGCCTTTCCTGTTATCTCATCAGTTTTCAGGTTTCCTCAGCCACCATCAGCCACAACTGCTCATGTATCTTTGCCAAAAATTACTACCAAAGTTCTTCACCTAATGCTCATACTTCTTCCATGACTTGTTGCTCTACTTGCAAGTTCCAGCAACTTGGCTTTTAGTCAGCCCTGCTGCTTAATTAGCTTGCCAATAATCAGAGGCAGCAATCAGTTCCTCAGCCCATAAAAAACTCTTTAGAAATAATAAAGAACCACTTACATGAGAAAGAACCCAAATCAAGATTTCTTCCCCCAGGAAAAGAAACACTGTAGGAGGTTATTACTGAGGAATACATGTGCCATGAGTACTCAGCTGTAGGGTTGGTTTTACTTGTCTGGGCATATGAAATCATCTCTAAAACCTACATGAATTAAAGAAGTCAAAATAAAAATTTCATCTCACAAAATTCTCCTTTCCACAGCATTTTCTTAACTGTAGATCACTGTAGATCAAAATTCTGAGCATGTCTGGAAACTTTATCTTCTGAATAGCTCCTTGGCCACCGCTCTACTTCATTGAACTCTGCCATGTTACTAAATAATATGCCCTTTCACAATACCTCCACTGTTTTCTTTGGACTGCAGACTGTGGGAGCCATTCCTTTTCCAAAATCATGAGTTATGGGATCATATACTGATTATGGAGTAGAGCCAGGTGTCTAAATACAGAGCAACTAAAATTACAGTCTCTGAAAGTATATTAACGGCACCTAATCATTTTGCTTGATTTTTTTCCTGTTAGGTGACTCATTTTTTTGTATTTAGATGTTAAAAATGAAAGTTTCTAAGTGGATTGAGTACGGTCTTCACAGTCAGCCCGTCTCTATGCCCTGGCTTGCGCCGGGCTCTCAGTCCATGCTGGGTTGCTGGCTGTTTCTGCCAATGGCCACGTCCACTTTGCAGTGGGCAGCACCTCCCTGGCAGCGTTGAGAGCTTCAGCCTGTGATTCAGTATCAGGCAGTTCCCGTAGGCAAATTAAACCCAGCTGGAGCCCAGGACTCCGAGACAAGCATTTCTAGGGGGCACCCCCCACATCTTCTCTCTTCATCTCAGGTCGTCTTTGTTTCCCCTCTTTTGGATCATGGCAATTGGGACAGCTAAAAACTACAGCAAAGGCTGTGCCTGAGCTCACAGTTGACAGTTCCACGGTAGAGAACATTCACTGCAAATGACAGAGTTTTCCACCAAAAGTATCATGTATCTTGGGGCTGTTTTTGCAGATAACTCATATTCTGGACATCTACACTGGCTTTGAGCTCATCTCAGGAGCTTCGACATTACAGGGTCAGGGCAACCACTGACAAAGATTCTGGTATGGTAATTTTATTCTTTTTTTAAAAAACAAACAAACAAACAAACAAACAAACAAAAAAACTTAAACAGGTCTCTAAAGCCAAATATCTACTCTGCAAATTGTTAGGAAATAAGTTATTTTGGTCTAAGCTTGCATTTACTCAAAATTTAGGCAGAAAACTGGCCCATTCTTTTTTTTTTTTTTTTTTTTTTTTTTTTTCCATTATTCAAATTAACAGATGCACTTCCTATCATTTGGTATTTTCTCTGTCAATAATGCATAAATCCCATGGAAACAGGCCAAAGATTTTCTTAGCAACCAAGCCTCTTGCCCGATACACATGATTAACTACAACAGTATGTTAAAAAACTTAATATAAACCTATCTTTTTTATTTAGGGCATTTTATAGTGAAAGAGAATTCACTGGTAATGAATTTAGCACAGTTTCAGAAGATTTTATTTATTTTTGTGGAGGCTGAGTGCTCCAGGGATGTCATGGTAAAAACAAATGTCATTATAAAAGCAAATCTGCTGGGATCAGTCCAATAACTGTGAGTCCAGGTAAAGTAAAAACACTCTCAACTGTTGATGGTATTGTTTTTTCCTGTGTTTAAAATGTAAATTGATTTATTCCTTGTCAGTTCATAACATTTTTGTTGAAACTGTCCTTCTCGGCCACCAAGTAGTAAATTCCACCAGGAAAGCCGGCATTTTCACAGGAAATTCCTAGTTCCAAGAGGGTAAACATATTAGAAGAGAGTACTCAGACTCTGGGACACTGCTTTCCAAATCCCTAGAAGATAAAAACTAACCCCATTTTAAGAAGACAAAAGTTGCAGGTTTTTGTGTCTTCAAATTCAGACGAAGCAGATAAATTGTCACAAGCTCTATGCTATTTCTAGACAAGTATTTTTATCTTTGCTTGGAAGAGTCTCCATTGATTTCAAGGGCTTTGAATCACACCCAAAGTACAGACTGACAGTTAGTATACTGATAGTATACTAAAAAGAAGGATTATTTTTAAAAACAGTGTACATAACTGCTGTGAAAAGGAATAACACAACAGTATCAGAAGTAAAGACTGACATTCACTTGGACTCAGCCTCTTAAAGACTCATGTGTGATGCTTTTGTCAAAAGCTAACCACCCATTTATCTTGCTGCTATCAAAAAGCTTAGGAATCTTTTGATCTCTACAGGTATTAGGCAGAGCTAGTGCTTAGATACTGTATTCCTCCTGCAATCTTGGAAATATCTATTCATGAATAGACATTTTTCTGGTACGGAGGGAAAAATAAAGTATTAAGTTGGACAATACAAAACAAAGGAACAAGAAAACATAGAACTAAGCCTTCTAAGCCTAAGGAAGACCTCAAGCAGCCTTCAGGCCTTTTAAATATTTTGTGGACAATGTTAGCTTTAGTGATAGAAAGAATTTTTTTTCCAGTAAACCTGTTTGCTGAAATTTAATGATATGCCTCCGAATACAGTTCTCCGGATTTGTGTCTGCTGTAAGGAAGCACAGTACACCATTCTTTTCACAAGTGACCCGCAAGATCTAACATAAAAAAATGCAAATAACTGCAGTATAATTATGCTGAATGATCTAAATGACCATGCTAAGTCATCCATTAAGTTAGAAAGTAATCATTTCAAGATTTGCAATCTAATTAAAAAGAAAGGGGGGGAGGAGGGAAGGAAAGAAAAGATCGCCTCTTATCTTAACAACTTTTAACAGCAAAAGTTACGACAATAGCAAAAGTTACAAGCGTTGCATAAAACGGTGAGGGTGCAGAATACGTCAGTCCCCCGGAAGGGAGCGCCTTGGGTGGTCGGTGGGTGTCCATGCACTGCCACGGGTGCGAGCGTCGGCCCGCAGGACCACACGTCCCTGTGCTGCAGCACGCCGGTGAAACGCAGTGCTGGGCACCCACGGCGCCCATCGCCCGCGGCCCGCGCGGGCCAGGGGCTGCC
>VZSV01000006.1:1099362-1128653 GCA_013398735.1 Nothocercus julius
GCCGGCTGGCGCACGGCGGCGCGCTCGCCTGCCGCCTGCTGCCGTTTGGGATGCGGCAGGGACAAAATGACCTTGGGACGAGGAAATCTTTCTCTTAAACTTTGATTTAAGCACAGATTTCCGCAGTAACATTATACAAAGTGGTCTTGAAGGTAAGGAATATATTTTCTAACACTGCTCTTCCCAAAATATGGAAGACCATAATGTCTTATGGATCTGCTATATAGAGGCAATTCTGCAGGGATTGTGAGAAAAATGTAACTCTATACTGCATGTGATATTTATTGGATTGCTGAGGTAAGACTAGTTCTGTGCAGTAAAAACTGTTTGAAGTAGAAAGGGAAAATAATTCAAACTGAGCTACACCAGCTTATGTAAAACACCCCTTTTTCTTTTATGCAACACACAGCAGCTCATTTCTCATTAATTTCAATTACAAGTTGATGAAGTTCTTGGTTTATTACAGTGGCGTTTGCACTACATTTTCAAACTGCAGTAAGACATTAAACATTCTCACAGGCGGTAACTGCTCACAGGGGAATTTGCTTGGTGCAAGACGTGTAACGAAACCCAAATCATTATTATTAATTATTTGTATTACATTACTGCTCAGGAGTGGTAGTCATGGACAAAGACCTCATTACATGATGCACAAAGAGTAAAAAGATCATTCCTTCCTTAACTGTTACAAATTTCAGGTCTCTATTGGCCTTGCTCAGCTCACAAGCACAAATTTGACTTTTTACCTTCCCCAAAACCGCGCAGTGCTGACATGTCACTGGGTTTTCTGATAAATGTTCCGACTGACCTTATGTGATCTCTCCCCTGTGAGGGGTGCAAGCACCATCCTCACCGAGCTGACTGGCCAAGAACCTCCCATCGTTCAGAGCTTCCTTGGTCCCAAAGAGCAATGACCTCTAACGAGACAGGAGATGCTCCAGTTATAGCAGCAGTCTGGAGAAGAAGCACGGGAACCAAAGCATATTCCCCTTTTCATGGGCATGACTATGGGAGGCACAGAGTGGCCGACGCAGTCTTCCCTCACCAAGCAAGGAGGCCAGCAGAAAGCTTGGCTGAGATGTGTCTGAGTCATTCTGGGGGCTGATAGTTATCAGAGACATGCCAGAAAGATAGGCCTGGATTGAACAGAGCAAAAAGGGTCCGGAAGGAAGAAAAAATAGGTGTGCATCACTGGTACAGAGATAGCTGTTGTATATGGTGTCAGCCAGCAGCTACACAGAGAGGGAAGAGAAGCCCTGTGGGAACAACACAAATGGAGGAAAATGAAGAGAATGGCCTGAAAAAAAAATGCAGACAGCTACTGCCATTCGGACCTGGTAGATTTGGAATGGGGTCAGGGAAGACCAAAACAAGCGAGGAAAAGAAATCTGCTAGTTTTGGTACAGAAGTCGTGCCCTTGGGCTATGTAATGTATAGCATACTTTGTAAATGAGGGTGGAAAAAAAAGAAGGTATGCAGCAAACAAATGCCAAAACCACAGTAGTTTGTTGTGAGTCAGCCACAATCCAAAAGAGAACTCCTTCCTGGAAACCTGTTAACAAGCACTGCATGTTCATGCTGTTCTTCAGACCGCGCACTAACAGCTCCTCAGTCTCTCATTTCCAAAGGCTGTCAATTACTTTGAACACTGGGTGATTTGGAGCATTCACAATCTTCATTGGCCCCAGGAGAACCTCAGTGAAGGAATTAAGAAAGTACCTGGGATTTAGTAAATATTCCCTGTCAACAGAATCCAAAATTTATCACTTTTCTGAGTTAAGATCCTTCAGAAGTACTTCTAAAAGCAGAAACTCCAGATTTTCTGGGGCACAGGCGTAGAAAGATGGCAGATTTATTCAGGACTTCAAAGGCAGGAAAATAAAACTATCCTGATGGTTAACAGAGAACTGTAGCCCAGTAGTAACAGTAAAAGGATTTACACTTTCACTGAAGTAGGGGGGGTATTTAACAGCAGTTTAAATGGACTGACAGGTTCCTAAAGCTATTTTTTTTTTTCTTTGTCATCACAAAGAGCAAGGGCAGAGGGAGAGAGAAAAGAGGAAAAGAAAACTGAGGTAACATGCAGAAAGAAGGATTTTGGACTCAGTAAGCTCAAAAGCAGAGTGGTTTCAAGAGGAGATAAGGAATCAGGCTGAATTTTCTATGGGCTTGATAAGAAACTACCGCTCTCAGTTAACAGAGAATCACAATAGCCAAGTTAGGAGGTGACAGTGAAGGAAATCTGAGATCACTTGAACAAACACCCTGTCAGTGCAAGCAAATAGTATTGAATAAGTATTAATTACCATTAAATAGGTAATTTGGGTAACAAGGAGCGGATCTTTTCCAATTGCGACGCCAAGTGTTTTTACTCATTTCATAGTGGAAGGAAACCAGGAAAAGAAAAAAGAAAACAAAAACAACTCTACGAACTGTAATACACAAGGTGGAATATTGGACATAAAACATTGTCCAAAACTCCGTCTAAATAAATCAAAAATCGAGCGTTTCTGCCTCTCCAAGCAGCACAGCCCAAGAGGGGCGGCAGCGGCAGAGAGGGGCCAGCCCGGGGCAGCAGGCGCTTGGCACGGCGTGGGCAGCGGCGCCCCCGTTCAGCGCCCGCCTTCGCTAGCCCCTGGCCCCGTGCCCTGCTGCCACGGCTCGGCTCGCTGGGCTCGCTCGGCTCACCCGCCTCAGAGCGCCCGTTCTTCAGAGGAGCGGACGCGGGAGAGCACGGAGCGCCCTGCGTCTGGTGCTCTCGCAGGAGCAACCAGCGGCCGGGCCGTTCCTGCAAACACAGGGCTGCAGTGCAGGTGGGCGCGTGAGTGTGAACCCTCATCCACGCCACGCGCCGAGAAAGCAGCGAAGTGGCGGCACAAAAACTAAACTGGCTTACTCGGTACACTTCCAGCACTCTCATCGTCCAGAGTAGTGCTGAAAGAGTGTTGATCGAGAACATTAAGGCTACACTTACAACTGGCCATGAGTTTTCCAATTTTTGTTGGAAAGTTGTAAATTATCGAAGTTTCTTTTTTATTTTTTCAGAAATATTTAGTATTAATAACATTTTTTTCATTAGGTTCTTAACAAAGTATCAGCAATGACTCCACTGTCAACATTCAAATTCTTCTTTTGCCATTCTCTTAAACTCTCTTCAGCCATTCAAGGTTCTTTCACCTTACATAAATGATATATCTCTTAGGTCTGAGACAGAAACTGGTTCTTTACATGATTTGGGAGGCAATGTATTTAGGCCCAAGTCCCAGCTCTAGAACATGCCAAGTCCTTAGGAACCTTTATTTAATGCAAGGGTTACATAGGGTTAGTAGACATGACACCAGAGTTATGAGAGATATGCACCCTTGTGCACCCGAGTGGCCAAGCAGCCAACTTACAGCATTTCAAAGACCACGAGTAAGCAACTGAATCAAGCACCTGACCAGTTCTGCTCACCTGGCAAGACATGTCTTCTTCAGAGTAAGTACTTCTGCTTCTCATCTTTTCAGTCCTTTATCCATATGCTGGCAAGGATCTGAGAGAGTTAACTTGTGAATCTGAAAAATATCAGAGGTTATGTCTCTACATTTGAGGTATACTTTTATCCATAGGATCTATTAGTTACTAGCACTACGTGGGATGACAGATTTCATTGTGTCATGTTTGAGTAATTGTTATAAAATTTTAATAGAGCTCCTAATCAAGTTATCAGCTCTTCAGAGCTGCAACCACATTTTCATTAGTGTTTTGAGCAAACTGCTATGATCGGTAATAAATAATAATTATTAATTATTAAGAGATGAGACACAGAACATATACCCAGGTCCTAGCTCCCTTAGCTTTGAAGCTGATCACATCCACAGTTTAATTTTGACTCAATGCAATATAATTAACGTAGCAGTCGCCTGCACCAATTCACATCTGTCTAACAAGCTCCTAAAGAGAGAGCATCATATAGTTAGAGAGTAAAGCTTGTAGGATATAAGGACTGGGTAGTCTGTATTTCTAGAGGAATTAAAGGGAACCTGGCTTGTTTAGCTTCAGGAAGCAAAGCGGTAGTATTTCTCCTCAAAATTACCTTGGAGCCAGTGGAGAACCATAAGGGAACCAACCAAATAAACAATAAACAAACAAATAAACAATAATAACACAAGAAGGTACAAGACAATAAGGAAAAAAAAAATCTCTAGATTTTAAAAGTTGAAGTTAAAAACTTCAATGAATTTGCAGAAACATAGTAGTCCTGAAATGAAATACACTTCCCTAAGGTTTAGGGTCACAGAGATGTAAACCTGTAAATATTCTACACATTCTACAAATACATCATCAGCAAGAGAAAGACTAGGGAAAATGTGGGCCTGCTGCTGGACAGGGTGAGTGCCTTGGTGATGGAGGATGCGGAGAAGGCAGAGCTACTAAATGCCTTCTTTGCTTCAGTCTTTACTGCCAAGGGTAGTCCCCATGAACTACAGAGCCTGAAGTCAAGAGAGAAAATTGGGAGAGGAAGACTTTGCGCTGGTCGAGGAGGATTGGGTTAAAGATTATTTAGGCAAACTGGACACCCATAAATCTATGGGCCCGGATGGGATGCACCCAAGAGTGCTGAGGGAACTGGCGGGGGTTGTTGCTCAGCCGCTCTCCATCATCTTCGAGAGGTCATGGAGAGTGGGGGAGATGCCAGAGGACTGGCAGAAAGCCAGCGTCACTCCAGTCTTCAAAAAGGGCAAGAGGGAGGACCCAGGAAACTACAGGCTGGTCAGTCGTCACTCCATCCCTGGAAAGGTGATGGAGCAGCTCATCCTAGAGACCATCTCTAGGCATGTCAAGGAAAAGAAAGTGATCAGGAGTAGTCAGCATGGATTCACCAAGGGGAAGTCGTGTTTAACCAACCTGATAGCCTTCTACGATGGAATGGCTGGATGGATAGATGAGGGGAGAGCAGTGGATGTTGTCTGCCTTGACTTCAGCAAGGCTTTCAACACCGTCTCCCAAAACATCCTAATGGAATGGGACTCAGGAAGCGTGGGTTAGATGAGTGGACAGTGGGATGGATTGAGAACTGGCTGGATGGCAGACCCCAGAGGGTGGTGATAAATGGGGCTGAGTCTAGTTGGAAGCCTGTGGCCAGTGGTGTCCCCCTGGGATCAATACTGGGCCCAGCACTGTTCAACTTGTTCATCAGTGACTTGGACGAGGGCACAGGGGCACCCTGAGCAAGTTTGCTGATGATACCAAACTGAGTGGAGTGGCCGACACTCCAGAGGGCTGCGCTGCCATTCAGAGGGACCTGGACAGGTTGGAGACTTCGGCAGAGAGGAACCTCATGAGGTTCAACAAGGAAAAGTTGTCCTGCATCTGGGGAGGAATAATCCCAGGCACCAGTACAGATTAGGGCTTGACCGATTAGCAAGTGGCTGCATGGAGAGGAAGTCCAGGTTGACAACAAGTTAACCCTGAGGCAGCAATGTGCCCTTGTGGCCAAGAAGGCCAAAGGGATCCTGGCTGCACCACGAGGAGAGTTGCCAGCAGGTCAAGGGAGGGGATCCTGCCCCTCTGCTCAGCCCTGGTGAGGCCGCACCTGGAGTATTGGGGTCAGTTCTGGGCTCCCCAGGACAAGAGGGACATGGAACTTCTAGAGAGGGTCCAGCGTAGGGCCACGAAGATGGTTAAGGGACTGGCGCATCTATCGTATGAGGAAAGACTGAGCGAGCTGGGCCTGTTTAGCCTGGAGAAGAGAAGACTGAGAGGGGATCTGATCAATCTGTACAAAAACCTGATGGAAGGATATAAAGAGGATGGGGAAAAACTCTTCTCGGTGGTGGCCAGCGACAAGACAAGGGGTAATGGGTATAAAATAATACACAGCAAGTTCCACCTCCATGTGAGGAAGAACTTTCCTGTGAGGGTGCCAGAGCCCTGGCACAGGCTGCCCAGAGAGGCTGTGCAGGCTCCTTCTCTGGAGATCTTCCCAACCCGCCTGGCTGCCACCCTGTGCCCCGTGCTCTGGGTGTCCCTGCTGGAGCAGGGGGGTTGGACTAGATGATCTCTAGAGGTCCCTTCCAACCTCAACCAGTCTGTGATTCTGTAAACATGCCTGTCACAGAGGCCTACCCAAACTACAAGTTTGGGAGTAATAAATTTTCTTTAGAGTTGGTTCTGCCCTTCAACTCTGTCTCCCACTCCAGCTGTCTACCTGCTTGAGCCTCGGAGTACTTTTAAACTAGTGATAGAAGGAAAAGTTATGAGCATCAAGGATTTGTTGGGGGTTGCAAATGCCCTGAGCAGTTCCTTGTTGTCTGCAGTGCTAGATATGCACTCACTGCGGCTCTGCAGATAGTTAATTGCGTAAGTGTAAACTTAGAGTAAACATAAACATAAGCAATCCTAACGAGGAGAAAGAGAGAAGACATACAACGACCCAACAACCAATTTCTTGGTTGTTCCTTTAGCTCCATAAAATGACAATAATTATCCGGACAAAAGGGATGCATCCTGTTGTGGCTTCAGTTTAAAATTAAGCTAATTTTCCACTACTGAGCAGACATTTATTTATACAATTATCCTGCTTACATCACTGTAGCCTTCCCTTGAACCATGTATTGCCTGGAGCTTAGAGAGCACAGTAGGATCCTTCTATATATACCTGATTTCTTCATCATTAAGAATAAGAGGCAGAAAATGAAATTAAGAAATCTAAGAGCAACTTTCCTCATTCTAGAAAATAACTCAGTGGCAACTACCTCCATCCTAAAGCTGTACCTTCTTGACATCATTTTCTCAGGCAAGATGAATACACAGGAGAATCTTTCCCAGCGTGGGTGCAATGTATTAAAAGAGAAAGCAAAAACAAGTGATGAGAGATGAAGTGATAGATACGGTGCTGGAGGCATAACTCCTCTTGGAAAACAGACAAAGTGGCAGAGGAGAGGGATCCAGTCTATCTCTATAGACCAGTAACCAGTCATGCAGAGTGGGAGAAAATGTGTCTGAGACCACAGACAACGTCCAAAGCCCAAGAAGTCTATCTCAAGGCATATTTCATGTCTGATATTTGCATAGAGTAGATAGCATGCATTATCCCACAGCACGTCTAATTTTTGGAGCACAAAGTTTTTAACGAATGGACTAAAAATGTCCTGATGCAGCTAATAGGCCTCCTTGCAAGTCCAGACCCGTAATTAGACCTCAGGGCAGTCAATGGTGCCCTCTATAGGAAACTCTTGTGATATACAAGGTCTCTTGACAGCCACTGTACCCACTGCCCATGCAGCAGCTACTGTGCAATCCCTAAGCTATTCCTGAATGAGTCCCAGGAATCTAGATTTTTTTTCCAAATTAGAGTGTAATAATCTAATATCCTGGAAAAAAACCCACAAATGTTAAAATATAGAGTATTTAATATTCCTTCTGAATTTGGAAAAGACTGACTGTGGAAGGCTTAATGTTGTTTTATTGCTTTTTCTTTCTTTTTTTTTTTTCCCCAGGCTTTCTCTCTAAGTAAGAAAGCATCTTCACACCCAAACATAAGTCGTTTTCTTGGGAGCTTGACCTCAGATCATGGCTCAGAGAAGAAAGCTACATAAAACTAGCGAGAGAACATAGGCGAGTAGAAGTAAAGAAATGGCTTCGGTGGGCCATGATATATCATGAAACTTTGTCCCAGACCTAATTCATACAAGAAGAGCAGGTACAAAGAGGTTGATTACAACAGCTGCTCAAGAGCAAAGCGTGACCAAACAAGCACCAGTGTGATCACCTGAGAGGAACCAGAGTTCTGTGAGCGCTGCCTAGCTCAGCTTCAACTACAGGGCTGCAATTACTCTGCAACACACTTTAAAAGTTCAACATATTTTCCTTCAGTAAAATTAAACTGCCGTAAACAGTACCACATATGTTGTTGAAAACTTCTAATATTATCAAGAATTGTGATTAAATATGAGAGCTATCTTAATATAGAATTTTTAAAATGACAAGTTCTATTGTAAGGAGCTGTACCATCAAAACTAGGTCAAGACTTAGATATTGAACTATGCTGGACTACACTTGATTGGACTAGCAAAAGGACGTCATTGGGTAAATCAGGGAAAGAACACTTCATCTTCAACATACAATGTGCAGATCTTATATATGAAAATACATTATTTCAGGACAACCACAACCTGCTGCCCAGGAAGATTAACCTTGCCTTGAATTCAATAGGCACTGCAATGTGTTGCTCTTCAGAAACATCAGGACAGTTACTGTCAGGCTTTGTGATTTCCGCTCACTGAAATGAGGGTTTCCTTGACTAGGTTTTGGATAAACTCTAGGTCTCAAGGGTAAGTGATAATAGAGAACATAAAAATAATGTATTTAATACTAAGCAATATTAATAAGCGAATGCTGTAAAGTTGCTCATACTTTTAGTACACTGTGCCTTTCTGACTTTTTTGGATTGCAAGTCACCAGGATGCTGTGATACCTCACTGAAAGGAAAATTATATCATTTACCATAGTAAGTGACACAATCACTGGAAAAAAAATATCGTCAAAGAGACAGGGTATATGCAACCTTATAATATGTTCTTGGGAAGACTTTTCATCCTGGGTTTATGAATTTCTTCATCCTGGATTCATTATTTTCTTCAGCAGAAGAAATTATGTATTGCAGATCATTAAAGAACTGAAGATTGGTTGAATATTTTTTCATTAGAAGAGCTTTGCCTAAAGGGAGGTGGCTATGTATTACAGACAGGGATGACAATATGGAAACTGCCGGTCTCGCTTCTGTAACCATCAGGTGTGAGCTGGAGAAGCCCTCTTGTAGCTCTCAGTTTCTCGGAGTTTCCATGTGGCTGGTGTGGGACCAACACGTTAAGGGAGCACTTTGAGATAGAAATTTCTCTGAAACCCGTGCACCATTGCTGTAACATTACAGGAACGGTTATGAGACTAGAAAAAGGGTGTACCCAGCAAACAAAGTAAAAATTGCTAGTTAAATAAGAATCATTCCCCAAGGCTTGGATGACTGGTTCAAATAGGCAGTCTGGAGCTTTTTTTTTTTTTTTTTTTTTCTTTTTTCAACTGAGAATTCAGATCCACAGTTACTTTTATAGCAACAAGAAGGTCAGGTACAGGAGCTCGGTTTGTGCCCTTTGCCAATCCAAACACAATTTCTTCATGCTGAGTACAAGTAATTAACTGACTTCGAGTGAGTGAATTACAGCAACTGGGTTATCCATCCTTGATAATGTGAGAATTATTGTGGCAAACTGTGAAGCCAACAGCATATCAGAAAATGTGCAAAACACACGAGCACATATCCTGAGCTCCATGAACTGCCAGACATTGCAGTGTAGAGAATGGTGATAGAAACATTAAGAGTGGTATAAATGGAGAGCGAATGGGAAGTCTCGGGACATGGGAGCAGCTTAGGGATCAGTGGCAGAAGGGCTGTGAGGATGGCACCCAGTTCATGGCACCCAGTTCAGGGCAGGTCATCGAGGTCCCCACACATCTAGCGGCAGCTGTTCAGATTACCTGGAAATGAGGGTGCAGCCCATATACAGAGTAAAACAGGTTCAAGGCATTAAGGGATGACAGTGAGAAGACAAAGACCAGCTTGGAGCCCTTGGACAAGGGACACCAAGGAAATCCTCTTGACTCACAGAGGTGGGACAGGAGTGCCAGCCCCTAAAGGGCACAGGGTCCTTCCAGACCCAGCCGGCCAAGGCAGGGCCCACGTGTGTGATGCGGACTGCAAGCAGGCGTGTTTTTTCCATCCTGGTCACCATAAGGGATCCTGGCCTGGCCAGCTGGGTACAGACATCTTGATATCCAGCTACTGAACACAGCACTTGAGTAAGGGCGTCTGAGTGCCAGCATGCACACAGGTGACTACAAGTGAAATTTTTTTTTTTTTTTAATAAAATCACCTCTGCTTCCTATGGGGCCTCACTTTGTCCTTGGCTGCACATCCAATGTTATTTCCTCCAGCAGGGGAGAAGACACACAGCACTACATGGATGGCAGGGAAATCCAGGGTGAGGACAGAAACTGAGGGAGGGGAGGGAAGGTGAAAGCAACTTAAGGGAAAAAAATGATCACAGTGCCTAGGGGAAGAGAAGCAGGAGTTTGTTCAGGCAGAAAGAATATATGAGGGTCAGTCAAGAGGAGAGTTACAGTGGAAGCGGCAAGAGGAATTTATGGAAGTAGCAGAGAAAAAGAAGAAAGAGGGGCCTGGGACCAAGGAAGGCTTACAGAAAAGGCAGAAGAACATCACGAAGATAGAGCTTGAACAAGATGCCTCAGGAAGCTGCAGAAAACCTGCAAGGGCACAGGAGGGGTGCACGGCCTGCGGCAGCTGCTGGGTAAGAGCGAGAGCTGAGTTCGCACTCGTGTCGGAGAGACACAGAAGACACCTGTGCCCACCAACCCATAGCGTGCTCCAAACACACGGGCACATTTGATGCCCAGCAGATGCCAGCGCAAACCAAAGACATGAAAATGTCTCACGCAGACTGGGCTAGCGGTTAGTCAAGTGAATGGCACCTTCTGGGCCGGCCTCTTCTCAGTGGTGGCCGCTGATAGGACTAGAGGAAACGGCCACAAACCGAAGGACCAAAAGTTCCACAGGAACTTAAGGAAAAATTTCTTGCCAGTGAGGGTGCCAGAGCCCTGGCACAGGCTGCCCAGGGAGGTTGTGGAGTCTCCTTCTCTGGAGATCTTCCAAACCCGCTTGGCCGCAGTCCTGAGCCACCTGCTGTAGGTGACCCTGCGTGTGCAGGGGGGTTGGACTAGATGGTCTCTAGAGGTCCCTTCCAACCTTAATGATTCTGATTCTATGATCCTCGCAGCTCCCTGCAGCCCCCAGCCCCGCTGGCAGGGAGCCCTGATGTTCTCCTCCTGCAGACATCAGAACTTTGCAGCAAACCCAAGAGATAATATGAAACAGGAGGCCACGTTAAATTGGAACAAAAGGGAATTTTATAAATGAGTAATGTCACCAGGGCATCTCTCAGAACAAGAGATCAAAGTGAAGTCACATAACTCCAGCAGCAAAACCTCCCTTTCCAAAAGCGGCAGCACGATTTTCTTAAAGGTGCGACCTTCTACAGTCTAGATCCCCGCTAGTCGCAGCTTTACAGCTAATGCTTCATTTATTATTATTTTTTTAATAGCAGAGGCTCACCCTAAGCACTGTTTGGCATGCAAATATCAACCATTGGGGGGCTCTTCCAGCCACGTCCCTTGAGATTTCTCCCTAACAAATCCCTACTCCTAACCTACCAGACCAGATATTCTTTCATATCCCCTCACAGGGTATCAGGACCAGCAATGAACCTGAGGCTCCCAAAGGCTATCCTATGAGTCCTGATTTTGGAAGCATTATAGGTTTGCAATTCATCTCTTTATGGGAACTAACGAAACAAAATCAGAAAGGTGGGGTTTTTTTTACGGTTCTTAAAAAAAAATCTCCTTTTTACGCTTTAGGAAGCTCAGAGACACCACAGATAAGAAAAGTATCGAGTAGATGTAAGCATTTCCCAGTTCAGTTTTCTCACTGTGGCAGGATGCTCTTTGGGCTTCTGTCCAGAGTCACAAAGGGATCCCAAGCTCCCCTCCTAGAGCTTAAATCCCTTCTCCTACACCAGGAGACATCTCCCACCCCACCCTGCTTTTCATCTCTCTCAAAGATGGAGAACTTTTCTCCTACGTCCTTCAGTGCCCTCAGTCACGTGTGTCCCTCACCTCGGTCAGATTAGCAAACTGCTCCTCGGGCGGTACTCGTGTTCGACGGCTGCTCTTCTGGGCGTCAGAGCTGAGCCAAGGCAGCAACCATCACCCAGGCTACTCCATTACAGCGCTGAATCAAACTTTATCAATCCTTTTTCTCTTAGAACATAAGAATTTCTCTCACCACCTGTTGCCGGCTCAATAGGAAAGCAATGCACGTGGCAGTCAGACGTCCTGGACACCTAGCAAAGAGAATTCACAACACTACATGAGCAAAGTCCTCTCGTCGTCCCACAAACATCGCACGTGCGCAGGCTGCTTTCGTCCCAGCTGCTGGACTCTTCTGCAATCAGGCAATTGTCGCCCCTAAAGCAACATGCAGCCTGTGCGGATGCCACGGCTGAGACTAGAGGGTAAACAGGACTGCTGTGGATAAACAAGCTCAACTCGATGCTCCCTCAACTCTTTTAATACTTTGCAAATGTGCTTCCAGTCTCTGTTTGCAGATAGTGGAAGGATCCAAAGCCTGTTCCCCACTTAATGAAAGAAAAAAAAATCCCCCTCTCAGAGCTCCTATGTGTTTCCTTTATGTATTTTACCTGTAATTGCAATTGCATGCAAGTAACTAAAAATGGAAGCATAGCAAGAAAAGAGAATTAGCTGTAGAGACAGAAAGCAGCCGGGGAAAAGGGAAAATGTACCCATGGTGCCTCTCCCAGTAGATTAATTTATTTTCAGCCTCCTAACACAGATGTGTCTTTTTGTGCAAAGCAGCACAGTATTTGCTTCAGGAAAAGTCCGGTAGCGTTTGCAGAATATGAGTGTTTGTGAACTTAGGAAGAGGCTCATAATGTGAAACAGCTTGGAAAATACACATTTATACTTGAAAGGGTAGTGCAAATCACCTCAGGAGGACACGTAGAATTAGCAGACGTTAGCGAGCTGCCTTGCAGAGAAACACAAGACTGTGCACGACGTGGTCCTTAACAAAGGCAGTGGCTCTGTCATTGCTGCGTGCCCTTGCCTCCCCGCCCGCCAGCAGCAGCGATGCACAGGACGCGAGCACAGCGCCTTCGAGCCGCCCTCACATTGAGCAAGGGACTTCAGCCAGCAGCCAGCCGCTCGCCTGCCCCACAGGGCTTACAGGCTTCTCCTGCCTCTCCCTTGTGGGGAACACTGCCTTCCCCAAAGACGAGTATTCCCCAAAACAAGTCATGGTGGAACAATAACATGAAGAAAAAAGAAAAGGAAAAAAAAAAGCTTGTTGTTTCTGGTACAAACTGCCCTTCTATCCTGACGCTCTGCACAAGCACATCTGAAATCAATAAAGACAAGTTCTGTAACAGCATCAGCAGGTCTGGACTGCAAACAGGCAGGTGAGCCTGGACCAGCCTTCGCTACAGCCCCATCAGTGAGAATCACCCCACACGCCAGGTCTAGGTCTGTGACTAATTTCCTTTGTGAATGGAGGAAGGAAATAAAGTTATTCCATGATGCAGGCACCAGCTTTTCTTTGGGAACAGGCATTGTGTGCACAGAAATCTTGATTCATAGCATATTGAAATAGTAAGAATAGTGCTCTGGATTTTAGTATGTTTTGAATCAGACTCATAGGGAGCGTAGCAAAGAGGCTTTTTTAAAGCTGTAGTTCCAATAGGGAAAGATCTGCAGCTTATTTTCTGGAGTGGCTCTGCTACATCCGCTTCCTTGGCTACATTTGTAATTTACGTACACATAACATGATTACAGGTTTTGTACATCCCCCACCCTCCACTATCATGATCATGAACTAAAAAATAAAAAAAAAAAAAAAAAAAAAAAAAAATCAGACCCAATGGGCAGAACTTTGTGTTAAAGATCATCTACACACAAAACAAACTTTTAATAAAACCATTCTGTTAAAAAACAAATTAGTGAGGATTAGAATTTTACATAAAAATTCAGAAATTACAAAAATGGCATTACATAATAAATATAACCAGAATATATGGGAACAGTTAGACAAAGATCTACAGATTTATGCAGCAAAAAACACCCAGTGGTTCCTGAGTCAGTTGTGCTTCTGTTGAGATGGTTCTGTGGTAACATGATTGCAGGACACAATATTCTCTTCCTACCCAAGCCTCTACCTTAAGACGCTTCTCTCGATTTTGTGACACTGAAGTTGCACGTGCCATCTCCTATCACAACCGAGAGGCTCTCCAAATGCCCAAGAAAGTATCTGAAGCCTGAGAGAAGTACTCCAGTGAAGGGCCGTGCGTTGCGAGCAGCCCAGGTAAAACACCCTTCCCCACCTTGGCTGGCCACAGACACACGTCCAGCTGCTGCCCTGAAGGCCAGAAGACCTTGGTGCTTTCTCAGCCAGCTCCTTCTGCAATAAATAGTAATGCTCCATGCTGAGAAGCGCTATTTTACTTTACATACCATTACGTATCAGCAAGTTCTACACAGAGAGAGAGACTGCAGGAAGAAAGAGAGAAAGAAGGGAAGGAGAGAGAAACCGAGGGAAGGGCAAGTGTGGGAGACTTAAGACTGAGCAGGTATCAGCCTTTTTAGGCTCCTTCCTTTCCTATCCACGTATCTCCCAGCACAGAGCAAACATCCCTTGGGAACCCCAAACCACTGAGTCATGGCCCAATAGCTGCTGCTTGATCTCCAAGGTCTGTATTTGGACATACCGTAAAAAAAAAAAAAAAAAAAGACCCCACTGCAGACAGCGTTAGGTTATACTGTTCTATCAGAGTGCATCTTTCCTCTGCGCATATATCTATGTGAATCACTCCTTCATAAGGCTTTCCAATATATTTGAAATGTTTAAAATTTGTATCTAATAAATATTGTAAGAAAAATATCTTTTTTAGCATTTACATATGAAAAATACAAAAGATGTGGTCACTGTAAGACTACTTCTTCAATTTCATCTTCTAAAGAACCAATGGCTTTAACCGCTGGCTTGCTTGTAGCAGGGTGGTGCAGACGGTGTCTGCTTAGGTTTCGTTCTTCACTGAAAATCTCACTGTCCCCTTTTGCTTTGATTTTACTTTTTTTATTGACAGGAAGGGTATTCCTAGGATCCCAATCTATGTCAAAAGGTGTAGTATCATTACTTTTAGAAGTATGGGGGGAATTGGCACTGCTTCCAAAGAGCTGTTCCATTAGATTGGATTTCTTCTCTTTTTTACCGTTTAAATCTATGTTTTCCTTCACGTTTTCTTCTGAGTGATCACTTTTTGGATTGAGCCAACTTGATCTTCCAGATCCTTTTCCAAAGGAAGGAACATAGCTACCAAATACTAACTCACTACTCAGATCTGAGGTCCTTGGATGTCTCTGCTTCTGCCCTTGTGTTCTTGTGGCGTCATCCTGGCTGTCGTACTGGGGAAATCCATTAACAGCCTCCTCTGGAATCTCAAAGAATGGATTAGTTTTCTCTTTTTTCTCTAGGGAGTCAGATTTTCCTGCCGTATTTGTATGCGATATGTGGGAAGAAAGCTTCATGTTCGCTATGTTTTGAGTTTCTCTGTCAATTTCATGCATTTTAGCAAGGAGCAACTCTTTTTTTCGTTCTTCCTCCAGCATTTCAGGGTTTCCTCTCTCTATTTCAGGTTTGTGTATTTCTGTCTCCATTTTTGTTTTTTCTTCTTTACCCAATAAAAAGCCACTTTCTTTTCTTGCTTTGTCAAATTCTTCCTTTTCTGAATCTGCAGGAAATATTTAAACATGAGTTAGAGTAATATGATTTTATAAAAACATGTTGAAAATAACACAATCAAAAGCCATAGGGTTTTTAAATACGCTCTTCCACGCATAACATGGTTTTACCTTTGCAAAACTAAGTTCTACAAAAATTGCAACCAAACGCACTCCAGGTTTCCTACTAAGATATAAAGAGTATTCTGTCATTTTATGAAGGGGTTAGGACATTATCCAGATTTTAGGGCTTCAGAAGAATGGCATTTCTGCCAAGTGCCTTCTTATTTCCTGGGCTTCAATGAGGATGAGTACAAGATGAGTACAAGATCACTTATTTTATTAGCTCCGACTTGCAGAGCACTGTTTTCTTTGTCAGGACCAGTAATTTCAGGACAGTTTTGTGATGCACTGTTTTTTCCCTTAAGGAGAATGATTTTTGTAAAGCTATCTGGATGAAAAATAAAACAAACATAAAAATGTGATTACTGGTTTTGAGCTGTGAATGACTAACTCTACTATCTGCTCTGACTCAAAGCACCTTTACACAAGTGTCCTGCACACTTCCATGTCAACTCCATGAGAGTGACAGAAATAGCCAATGTCAGTTGTGTATCATTTTACCAAGTTAAATAAGTAGATACCTTTCTGTAGGTCAGATGGGAAAATAGTAGCTTATACAGTAAGGTGGGAAACGATGACAAAATCATTTTACTAAGAAACATAATAGAGCAAAATCATGGCTTAAGTTGTGCACTGATGCAGTGGAAGTAGCAGACTTTGCACTGGATTTTCCTCTGAAAACAGCTATAGATTTTTTTAGAATTCTTCCTTGCCATCTACAAGAAGTGTTTATGTTCATTCACTACAGCCACTCAAAAAGTACTTTTTATAGATGTAGTCCATAAAAAGCACTTCTAAATATTAACAGACTTACAAGTCTAAATGATTTCAATACATTTCAAAAAATGAACCAAAAACAGAAGTAAAATGAAAATGTAATGATAGAAATTGACATCTCTCAAATGCCCACAGCCAAATGATCCAGATAACCACAAGTGAAAAGAAAAGCTACAATTTCAAATGATACAAGTAGATAATGTCCTGGAAAAAAAAAAAAAAAAAAAAAAAAAAAGTATTAATGAAAACAGATTTGTTCTAATAAAGATCCCCTGCCTACCTTTATAACATCTAGCAAGTCAGAAATAACATCAGCTTTTAGCTGTTATGCCATCCCAATTTCATAAATGAAAAATTTGTCAGGCTTCAATATTTCTTAATGGGCAACACTTTTAGCCATTCAGTATGCAGTAGCAAATTAAAAGACACAGATTACTCCTTATCCTGTATTTCTTTCTGATTCTGTTTGCATAATATAATTGAAAATAATTTTCCACTGTAGCGGTCTCTGCAAAATCACTTTGCTGCTCTCACAAGAAACCATTAACCTTCTCTGATCAGTATTCTACGTTGTATTATATTTTGTAGCTTGCAGCCGCCCATTTCCTTACCATCTTGCAGTTTCTGAACCCTGCACTCTAAAGGCTGCAGTTCTTGAATATGTTTCTGTTCCTCTTTCCCCTCTTGCTCTTGTTGCAGGAGGTCTGCTTGCTCTTTCAACTCTCTGTCTTGAGTTTCTTTTTCCTAAAATAAATTGACACAAATCAGAAACTGATGGAGGAAAAAAATAAATAAATAAATAAACCCAACTCATGACAAACACACCCACCCTCCCTCCTGCCCCCCTAAAACACAAGAACTTTTATGTCTCTCTGCAATCATATTCATACTGCTCATAAAAATGAGCAAAACATGGGAAACAAACCAGCTTTGACACAACCCAGGGGGTTGGCCCTAAAACCTTATTACCTGTAACACAGTTTTATGTACCTGAAACAAAATCAATAGACCATCAACTCTAGTCTGTATTATACATTTCAAAAAAAGTTGCAGTGCCAATGCTGTAAAGCAAAATTAACCCCCCATTAGGGTGCAGTTCTCTTTAGAAGTCATTAGCTGTCTTTTCAAGGTCTTTAATGGAAGACAGACCACCCCCTACCTCATTTAATGAGCTAGTAATTAGCTACCTTTATTTCTACAGTCTGATCTCTTTACTTGAGTGGGACACACATTCAGAGGGGTATTTAAAGTTATTTAGTATCAAATAATAAACAGCAAAAGAGAAACATTCATTCTTGGATGAAAAACCTGCCAATGAGTTCAACTGTGTTTAAAAGGGAAGAAAATAATGCAGAAAAGATATTGTGACAAGGAAAAAAATCACTAACAGACAGGAGTAATGGCAATAAATTAGAGAGAAAAACAGCTTAATCTGCTGTTTAGATGCTTTGTAGCTGATGCTTATGTCTAAGAGCCCAGTATGTGTCTTTGAGAAATGAAATAGTTTCTGCTTGATAAACGAAGAAAACAGAACTATTACCCAGATCAACCTCAGATATTTTTCCTCACGTGCATCAATTTTATTTTTAAAAAATGAACTTCAGAGATGGCCATCAAATATTCAAAATGCCTGCCCTGGCAAACTGATGGAAATACAGATTTCTTTTAAAGCAATGTCTATACACTAGCTAGAGAGATTTGTAAAACACAGAGTTGGTCACCGTGAGCTCCACTTGTAACTACTGTGCAAGTAAGCAAGTTGCATACCTAAATGCTGGAAGAGTGTGTACATTAAATTGAATTGGTATTTACAGAAAGGATTCTGGAAGAGAGCATGTGTGAATGAAATTGTCAGGCACAAAAAGGGTTCCTTCCTATCAGGAGGAAGATCAAGGCAATAACCATTATTATTTCTTACAAATATTTTTAACTTTATGTAATGAAGATCAGTATTGTACAATTTGTACAAGAATCTGTGTAATTTTACCTTAAAAAAAACTCTTTAACTATAAAGTGAAGTCTGAAAAGTATTAGAAATATCAAGATACTGTTTTATAATAAAAAGGGAAATAGAAAAATAACAACGAAAAAATTCCAACCACATTCACACAGATGGACAAATGACAGAAAAAATACCAAAACTATGACCATAAGAGGAAGTGTTGGATTTAGGCATCGTGAAAGAAAGCTAGAAAGTAGAGAAGTCATAATTAAGACCAAACCAAAAGAAGAGATGAGGCAGCCAGCACTGTGTTACAACAGATTGTTCAAATAAGCACTAGAATTAAAGAAAAAGGAAGAAAAACAAAATGAATCTGCTAAAAACTTCAAAGAAATGACAGTGCCCCAAAAACAGATAGAGTTATTGGCAGCCAGTAAAACACAAAATATGAGGGATTAAGTGTCACAAAAATGCAGTATGGTATGTCTGTAAGTTTACAGTTCCCCTTAATATTTTAACATTTTATCAATTATATGTTCAACATATTTATATTTGTATATTTATATGTACTCTAAAATGTGAACTGAGCATTAGACAGTCCTAAGTACATTATTTGGAGCAAGTCAAAATTTTTGTAGAACTCACTATTGTGGAAAGATTCCTTTCTTTCTTATTTATGGCCTCATCACAAACAAGTTCTGATTCTAGAGGAAATTCTACTGGTGAAAAGTATCCACTGGTTTGTACTCCTTTTGTGAGCTGTGCTCCTTTTTTAGTATTTTGGTTGTTGGCTGTTTAAAAAAAAAAAAAAGAAAAAAGTCACATTTTCACTTGAAAATACCCTACAATATACCAATCCCCCATTCTTAAGTCTTTGCAGCTTTGCATAAGGAGTATATCAGACCCAATGGAAGTGGGAAGTGTTGACAAGTTTTATTTGTTTTCAATACCTGTAAAAGCTAATTAAAACAAAAAAATTGCATGCAAAATTTTCTATGGAAACAAATCCCTACATTGAAAACAAACAAACAAAACATAAAGAAACAATCAATTAAACAAACAAACAAAAAACCTGTAGAACTACTTACAAAATCATTTGGGCATATTAAACACCTATTAAAAATCCCTATAAAATATCTTGTTCATCTTCTTATTGCTTGTCACAGAAGCTATATGTAGAGAAGCAAAGTTACAAACTTGAAATTCACTTGTTTGCATCTTTATGGAATGACTTAAAAAAAACTGAACGTAAATGGAAAAACAGAATATCAGTACTAAACTGAGTAGCAGATAAATGCTTGAACTGCTGATATTACATATTTAAAATAGCTCCAAAAAATCCTGCTTCTTCTTACTAGTAAAACCCACTGATACAGCGTAAACAATCCGAGTACACAAACAGGCACACACATACACACAGATACATGCAGGTAGCATAAGGCTTAAAGCTGCCTTCTCACACTAGAAGAAATTATTGCAGTGATACTTTTGGAATATTGTGTTCCGGGACACAGATATTTGAGGATAAAAGAAGTGCAGCTCATCTGACACAGCAGTCAGATCAACATGTGCCTTTCTTTGTGATGTAGGCTGCATCCAAAGCACTGCCGAACAGTGAATGTTCTTAACAAGCAGCAGTAGGTTTAAACATTAAATAGCATAATAATATAATGCAACAGAAATCTAACTTAAATGTGGTACTACTTATTTTTATGCCTCCGTTGCTTTATTCAAATTACCTTTCTTTCTTTGTATAACATCCACGTCTTTTCTTGGTGATAGCTTCAACATTCGATTAGCATATATATTTTTTGCTTCGAGTTCTCTTTCTTTTTCCTGCAAATGAATGAGTTAAATATAACAGATTGAGTATTTTATTTACTAGTCACTAGCAAAGTTGTAAATAGGATTAAAATACATGCTGTCAGCAGAAAAATGGATTAATGACATCAAAAGTTAAGTCCAAAGTTTTAAAGAGAATGATCACATTCTTAACTTTCCATGTACAATTATAGCAGCAAGAGCTTTTTCTCCCTAAAACTTGTAAGCTGAATATTCTGAAGAAAGACAGCATCTCTGTAGTTAAAATGATACTTATATGAGGCAGAAATGAATTTTCAGTATCACAATAAATTAAAAAGTTCCAAGCTAGCATTGGCATTTGTCACGTGGGGTGTTAGTGCCTCAGAGCAGGAACTCACTGCATTACAGAGGCAAAGACATTTACTGAATGACATATAGGTATGAGAAATCATCTGAAAATCAAAATACTTTTAGAATATAAAACTCTCCACAAAGAAATACTCTTAATCCATGTACTCTAAACAAGTAAGTTTATTAATGTGCTATTAATTCTACAGGCCTGGCAGCTGGCAAGGTGGTTAACTGGTAAGCCTGCATTGTATCTCCACGTTTGAGACTGATGGTTAGTCTTGGCTATGGACTTGGTCTTCATTTTGTTAACTAACTCTAACAACAATGATTAACGTGGAGAAATTCTTGCTCGAAACAAGACTGTAAGGTCAGAGCACTCAACATTTGAATCTAAAGCAGGAAAAGAACTCACACGTGACGCAATTAAGTGCCCATCACAATGTGCAATCAATGGTAAACTATGCAAACTTAATTATAGATTTCCAAAGATAAAATGCCAGAACACAGTCACCATCTTTTATTGCTTGATGTTTTACCTTTAGCTTCTGATTTAACTGATGGATCTCTTCTTGGAGAATTCTGTTTTCCTCATGAGCTTCATGCACCTTTTTCTTTTCGGAAAGTAACTGTCGTTGAAAACTGCTACTACTTAGTTCAAGATTTTTCTCCAGATCCTTCAATTGAAGCAGTGAAATATTAATTTTTAAATGATGAGAATTACTTTTTACAATCAAGGTACTTAAATAAAATTATGCAGGTAAACCAGTATGTTGTATTCAGCTACTGGTTCCACCATTAGAACACTTAGCCCACCAGATTTAAACGCTAACATTGAGGGGGGAAGCAGGCAGGGCACCTGCAAGAGCTGCAGCTCATCCTTCCGGAGCACTGAGAGGTGATCTGAGGACAGAAACACACGACTTCTCCATTTTATCAGCCTCTAGGCACAGATACGAAGACTTCCAGATCTCTAAAAAGAATCTCAAACTGCCTCACAGTTTGGCATTAGAAGGAAAGAGACAAGAAATAATACTCAAACTTTCTTTACTATAAGTAAATTTGTGATTGAAGTTTCACTTTGAGACCCTCACCTTGCAGTACTCGGTTAAACTGAATCTGTGATGATGACAGAAGGAAAGAGTAGAGTAACCCCCCTACTTTTTAAGGCATATTTCATTTTAATATGATCAGTACTACAAATGCTATAACATCGGATTGTGAAACTATAGGCATTAGATGATGATGCTACAAGGTAAGGTTATGGGGTAATTCATAATATTATATATTGGGATTGATATCATTGAAGTTTAGTTCCGGTTTATTTTTCCCCCCCAATATCTACTATATCTGTGATGTATTTTAGACTTAACTATTAATAGATATATTAACATCATTTTAATGACCAACTCAAATTTAAATTAGAAGAAAAATAGTATTGCATGCAAATACCAATAATTTAATACCATTTAAAAATAAAAAAATAATTTTAAATAAGATTTCTTTTTAGTGTACGTATTTGTAAATATTTTTGCTGAATAAAATTAAAATAGAATGCACAAGTTTCTAAAATGGACAGCCACAAGATGTACTAAAGTTCATTTTGGTATTAAAAAAGAATTACTCTAATTTTGCCCGACTCAGCCATTAGGCTGTGCAGAACAGAGGACAATTAAACACAGTATAAATGTAGTTAGCAAAACTGAAAAAAAAGCAAAAAAAACAAGGAAAAGAATGGTTGCATATTTTTTAAGTTTTACAGTATCAGTCTTTAAATGCCCAGAAAATGTTTTTAATATACGATTCTCCTTCAGGAGGAGAAATTAGCCATACAAATTTATATTACAACTGCATCCATATCTGAAACATTTATACCAGTTATCCAAAATATCTAAAAGAACAAGTTTACATGTACACACTGACAATATATACTTGATTTGTAAATAGTATTTTGAATGCACAAACACAGAGTATATAACTACACAATCACCTTGGAAATAATCTATGTGGTGCTATTCACATGTAAAAATAATGATTTTTCCATTCGTTTCATTACAGTGAAGAAAAGACAATTCATTCTTGTAAGAAATACTGGCATTTTAATTTTCCATTCGTTTCATTACAGTGAAGAAAAGACAATTCGTTCTTGTAAGAAATACTGGCATTTTAATTTCTTATAAAAAGGAAGCCCTCTCACCTTAATTCTTTTTCCAGTGTCCTCCAGTCTGTTCTCTGCATATGCCAATTTCTTTGCCAGGTCATCCCTTTCAGCAAGGTGCTTATCTGCAGACAGCTTTTTCAGTTTCTGTAAGACAGTTTTTGTTCTGTACAGTTCATCCTCCGAATCTCTCAGCCTCCTCTCCGTGGCACGTTCTCGCTCCTGTGATTTTCGTAAGCGCTCCCTTAATATTCTGATCTCAGTGTTGTGGCGAGCAAGGAGCTGAGAGATTTCATTTTCAGTATCTTCAAACTTATTCAAGGCTTTCTCCTGCCTGTGCTGGAGCCTCTTGAGCGCCCTGTTTTCTTTCTGCAGCTCATCTAGTTTGATGTGCAGCTCAGTCAGCTCATTTCGAAGCTCATTGATTTTCAGCAGCCTGGCAGAAAGAACTCTTTTTGTAACAAGATCTATATCTTTTGCAGGAGAATCCCTAGTGAGGCTCTGGGAACGGAAACCCCACCGTGTCCCTCTTTTGCTTGGTGCATATTTGGAACACAGATTCTTTGTGGCTAAGAGGAAAAATAAAAAGCATGTTTACTGTAAGGCACTGTAAATTGTCTATCCAGGCATCCTCTTGAAATAAACCTCTGTCTGAAATAATTTTATTACACAGCAGAAACTGTAGCTTTTATAACCGAAAATAAAGAGCATATAAAAATAGGCTGATGCTCATTTTCATAGATAAAAAGTGGATGATCTACTGATATAACCTTATCAGTAATGACAGTCATATTTTATTAATATTCAATGCTCTTGATTAATATACTTAAGATAGAAAATCTGTATTCTTTTACGTACAACATTCTTATGTTTTTAAAGCAGCAATGGTTAGCTGAGCTTTAGCTGGTTATATATTATGCAGGATGTAATTCTTCTACACAAATGCAACAGTGTTTTCCAATCCAGCTGCCACACTTACAAACAAAACAGCAATTTTAAAGCCACAGTGAGAAAAGTCCCCAAAGCAAAATTACAAATCCCATAAATATTCAGTCCTCTCTTAAATAATTTATTCTTGTAACAAAAGTTATTTTCCACAGAATATCCATGCTTAGTAACTAGTAGTCATCACTCCCAATTCTATCTGATGTTACTATTTTATTATCAACTCCACAGACAAAAGCTGAACATTTTGTTTCCATCTTACTTGCCTTTCAAGTCATACTCAAAAAACAAAGCATGTAATCCACAGAAAATAACACTTAAAACAACTGCGTATACTTAAAATAACTGTGTATTACACTTTCCTCTAAAGATTTTGCATGCATACTCATCCATTCTGTGTTTGATGCTCATTTTGTCCATAGCTTGGGTAAAAGAACAAAATTCCATGTAAAGAACATTTCCATCACATTCGAGTACGAAGAGACGAAGCAGTGCACCCCGAGGAGCAGCACCGCGCCTTTCACCAACAAAGAGAAGTCCCATGAGTCTCACAATCCAGACTGCAAAACCTTTTCAATATTTTATCCAAATTAAAGGCAGAACCGGAAATTCCAATACTATTTACACTTTTGACCATGACTTAAATTGGGGAATAGTGTCTTTCAAGAATGACCCTACAATCACCAACACCTTCAGGTAAGAAGGTAGGCAGTTTTGGCTACATAATCTGCTCCTGCAAGTAGTTTCAAAGAGCCAGTGGCTCCTAACCTACCTTGGTACTGCACAAGGCTGTTGCAAGTTTGCGCTTTATGATCTTTTTTCCCTTGGTTTGTAGACTGATAGCTGAGTGTTGGTGACTGGTCAGATGAGTGAGATGTATTATCTTCATCCAAGTAAGAGGAGTCACTATTTTTATCCTCATCTGATTTTCTCTCATGTTCAGAATCTGGGCTCCTTACTCTTTCTCCCATTTTTAGATTTAGCTGCTTTCCAGATTTTTCTCAAAGACTATTCATTTTGACATGAAGGACCTTTTAGTAGTCACAATGGCAGCAGCTGGATTATTTCCTGGTGTTTGTCATTTTCATCTCCTAAGCATGATCTTTGCAGTTCATTTTAACAAGCAGTAGTTCTCATTTCAAATGCATTTTTCTGTAGTCACCTAGAAAGGGGGGAAAAAAAGTGAGAATGGCTTTGCTGTTCAGTATTTATAGCCCAGACGTGTTGAGAAAGAAGAGCAAAAAGAACTGTAGAATTATTCCAGATTCCTACAGTCTTATATCAGTTGCTATGGTATACTAGCTTTACTGTTTATATTAAATAGGAGAGACACCACTCTAGGAATGCTGCTAGTACTGCACTCGTTCCTTCATTTGGGGCACTTCCTCCCCAAAGAGAAATTGGAAAATGAACACAGCTAGAAGAATAAATTACTCACAAGTTAGGAAGGGGATAATAAGTATTTAGAACACAAAAGAGAAAACACTCGAAAGCCTGAAACTACTCAGGAAATTGGTTTACACATATTCAAACAATTTTTAGTAATTAAATTAACTGCTCAGGCCTGTGATTAGGACTGAAACAGTATTTGTAGAATTAGACTAAATGTTTCACATCTCTATTTCCTACATTCTGATAATGTCAATTTTTGTGCTTGAAAAACCTTTGTTTGAAGGATGCTCCATCCCAAATGCAGTTACACCTAATCCTTCAGTACTGCTCTTCTTGCCTTCAGGAACCAGCACGTGCATTTGCTTCACGTGCCTTGGGGGAAAGGCCAAATTGAGCCTTTTGCTTTTTTGTAGCTGATAAGAGAGGCTGCACTGCTAGTATATGGTAAACATCACATCTGCACTCACCTAAGTCAGCTGTAACAGTTGTAACAGGGAAAAAAAATAGGAAAGAAAAAAAAAAAAAAAAAAGAAAACAATGGAAAAGAAAAATCTTCCAGTGTCAAGGTACTGTCACCATACTTTGCATTTGCTGAGATACCCTGCACCGTGGAGCAGACATATGCACAATTTTACTACTCAGTCAAAAGAAATGTCTCACCAGCTCATGCAGCATTTCACCCTTCTGTGTCCCTCATCTCCCTCACCACCCTTGGTGGTTTTCAAGTTTATTTCACTATCTCCCTTCCCTCCAGCCCGAAGACATCAGGCTTCTAAAGGGAGAATAAACAGGACTCGCACCAGAGCTCATCAGCCCTGTTTTAAATGGGTAAGCAAACTATACCCAAAGAAAGATTTGGGCTGCTTTCAACCACAACTCTTTCTACACTGCGGAGCATTCAATATACCTGTACTCAAACTATAAATATTTCACTACATCCGGTCACTTTGCTGTAGCCATAAAATAAAACCAGCACCCTCCTCATCCACTGCCTATACATGCAGAACTGCAGAGCAGGAAAGCGTCAGCTGCCAAAAGAGTTTTCGTTACAAATTCAAGCTTTCTGACCCAACTAACTGTTTGCACACAGAACTGCCTCCACTGACTGGGAGGGATTTGCCCTCCCAATCTGCACAGCAGGAGGCCGTGGGATAAATAACCCCACACATCCTCCAAAATTTTTAGATGGATTTCTATGTCAAACCACTGGTGTGAAATTATTACCAAATTATTTGGAAAAGAGTGTTTTCCTTTCCTTGGGGACGAGCTTTCCGAAAGCGTGTTTTTAAGTACCTAAATATTTTCAAAGGGATCCAAATAAGTCAGATGCCTAAAAATTATACCAAAAAGTATTCTGGAAGACTAAAAAGCCCAAGCCAGGTTTGAGATCCCTCGTCCTAGGGATTGCTAAACAATGCTGGATGGCGTCAGTGAGAATATTCAGCAAAAATCAGTAGATCAGAAGATCAGTAAAGAATGCTATTTTGTCTTCTGCATTAGTGCAACTATTAAATATATTTTAAGAGAATAGATCTAACCGCAATCACACCTTCTGGTTCATCTGTAAATGTAAAGATGATCCAGCAGCAGTGTTAGCGTGAAGCTAAGATGACCACGTACCAATACTAGAACATATCAAGGTGCATCCATAGCGTCAAACAGCCCGGCTCCCAAGCCCCAGTCTCACGCTCATACATGCTCCTCTGTGCTATATATACACACAGCAGGCATGTTAGCTTGCTCCTGGGCTGCCCTTTGAAGCAAGCCAAACCCCATCTGAAACACAGGCACAGTTCTGGGGACAACCTTTTCCCTGTGGAAAGGAGGGCCCCAAGGAGAAGGAATAAGGCAACATGGATATTGTACTTCTCCCAGGGAGGGATTTGGGATGCTGAGGCCTTGCTGTCCCTCTTCCTAGCTGTAGCAATTGGCATCAGGAGCCAGGAGACTGGATGGGCAAAGACAACACCAGAGAAGTGGCTCACTACTAAAAAGTATATTCATATATATACATACATATATACAGACTTTGTCCTATGTTAGTATCTCAACTAACAACTAGTCTTTGGATTAATAATATGTCTTTGTTTAGACTGTTAAGATTTGAATTAGACTAACATTAAACTTCTAGCTCTGCATGTAAGATGCATTCCCTTTCTTACCAAAAATTGGTAAGAAAAATTGCACAAAAATTGGTGAGAATTCAAGCAACCAACTCTAACACTTTTCTGTCTTCAGGACTCAAAAGAACAGAAAGAAATAAACTGCACAGACTTTTTCTTAAGAAGGAAACATATGAGAATGAAAACAAACAAAACTGTATTCATAGAAAAAAATAAATATCTACAATTGAATTATCAAGATGTCTAACAATACATATACAAACATACTCACTTTTACCTATTGACCTAAAGCTGCTCACTCATTTTGTAGTCTCACAGATGTCCACTGAACAGGCAATAGTCCTTGGAAAGGATGCTTTCATATCTCAAGAGTATATTTAAAACCAGACAAATTGCATTCTGTAAAGTAAAATGTAAAATCTGAAGAATAAGAACCATCTCTCAATTCAGTACTAAATATTCCTCAGTTTTGAGGATATTCTTCTAAGTAGCATTTTGACATATATAGAAACATAAATGAGCAGTGTTTTTGATACACTCTGGAGGTACTTTGAGATGTAATAGACTGAAAACAAATCGAAAAGGTGAACCAATAAAAGCTCCCTTGGGGAACTGCCAAAAACATTTCTGAATGCGGAAATGGTTTCCATTTATATAAACTGGTACTACTATCATATTTTCCATACAAAACACAAAAAGCTTTAGTCTAAAAGTTCTTACCAAATTCAGTTACCTGCCAGTTTATAATGTAGTATGAGCACTGTAAGTAGTGTACAGCTTATTGTGAGAATGAACGAATCACTAGAATATCTGAGTTTTACTTCAGTAGGATAAGGGCCATCTAACTAAGGGATGTTTTGGTTCATTGACTTTTAAAACTGTTAAGTATTAATTTTAGCTGATTATATAAAAGTTCAGCTTAGTTCAAAGGAGGAAAATCCACAAAGACATCTATGTTCCCTTGGTACATTTAATAATTTCGTGAGGAGTGAAACATTATGGCTTACTAATGAGTACATTAAGTGGAAAAAGGCTGCACACCTGCTTTTAGAAGTCTAATGCAGCAAAATCAGATCAATCTTAAACACATTAAATAACTCTGAGCCTTGCATAAACTTCAGAATGTTTTCATTCAGTAACTCCCACCTGCGATGTTACATGTTTTGCACAGACACCATGCTCTGTGCTACAAACACTAGCGACACTCCAGCCACCACACAGCAAGTGACAGAAAACAAGGCAGGGGACACAGAACAACTGCACTGATGACAGAAGGCTGCTTCCCCATCACTCGTCAACATAGAGACTAAACTATTGGGTTAGAGGCATTAATAGAGAAAGGAAAAATTACTCAATAATTCTTCATTCACAGTACATACCAAGCTTCGCTCTCTCATGCAAGACTCATACAACTTCCAAGTCCTTTACGACCCTAATGTTCTCCAAAGGCCAGGAAAAGCGAGATGCTGCTCCTTGTCGCCACGGGCTGCTTCCGTGGCACCGCTGCCGACCTCAAACAACGGTCCTCGCTGCCCTTCCACCTGGTCGCAGGGAGAGGTGGAGAAAGCGCCAGGCTCAGACCAGGACAAAACCATCAATCCATGCTACTGAAGTGCTGGATTTAAGTGCACAGAATTACTCTAAACGAAAGCAGCCTCTGCCCTCGGCCTCCAGCTGGCCTTTTCACATCCAGATGCCGCAGCTTTTCCAGGAGAGAAGAGGACGGGAATTCACTAGCACGGCACTTGCACTGCACACGGTCACGGACGGGACTCACAGGAGGCGCCGGCACTTCACAGGGAACCTTCCCACAGCGGCCTGCTGAACCGTAAGGCGTTTCTGTTAGACCCGCCACCTTTCCAGCAAGCACAACGCCACAGGTTTTTAACAGCCAGCTCCGCAGACACCCGCATAATTGCGATATTTAGCGAGACCCTCTCCCACGGGAAGGTCTCTAAAAAAAAAAAGAGCGGCAACTCCTGGGCCGGCTCCGGCCTCAAACTCTGCAGCAGGAGGCCAGCGCCATCGCCCGTCCCGGCTCCCACCAGGGCCTCCGCAGGCCCCCCGCCCACCAGAGGGGTTTCCTCGTCGGCTGAGGAGCCCTTAGCGAACACACTGATTTATTTATTTATTTATTTATTTATTTTTATATTTTTACAACTAACACTTTCCAAAACAACTAAGGGCTCCTCCCGGGGTGGGCTATTGCACCCGAAGGACGAAAGGGACAGGAAGGAGGCAGCCGGGGGAGGCCGCAGCGCCGCCTCCCCCTGAGGGC
>VZSV01000006.1:1129578-1149209 GCA_013398735.1 Nothocercus julius
GATAACCTTCTATAGAAAATCTACCCAATAAAACTTACTCTTGAACAGAGAAATTGAAAAAGAAACAGCAGATACCTACTTCATTTAACTTACTTCTGAAAGATGGTAGGATAGCGCAGTGATGAAAGTAGAGTATGAATGCAGTGGCATGTATGAAAGGCATTATCATCAACCTAGCTTAAAAATACCAATTTTAGGAGGGTAAATCATGTCCATTTCAATAGAAAAGGAATTTTAATTCCTGATGGTGTAAGTCAGAACGGAGGAGAGTCTCAAAGTGGCTTATGCATATTCAGTGTGCACAAGAACTCAGAATGTGCACAAATAAATTTCTTGAACATGTAATTTAATGAATAGGCTAGGATGCAATCACAAACATGCTGGGATAAGCTGCACTAAAATAAGAGATAATGGAAGCAGATAATTTCAAAGGCGTCTAGGAGACATAGACCTGACATAGAGAGTCTCCCCAGCTGAGCAGAGGTTTTAATTGTTGACCCTAATATCATGGAAAACAGGCATGGGAGAAAGAAAAACGCTGTGCATTTTCTAATTTTGATCATCTCCCTAATTGCACTTAATATTTTTGCCATATTAGCATTACTATTATAAAAATGGTTTAAAAAAACAGTAAAACTCCTGTGAATCATTTTTTAAATCCAGCCTCCTGTGGCTTTGTATAGCTCACCCTTGTGCTAAACAGCTAAAGCATGTAATTCATCACAGCAACGCTGGCAGAGAATCATTGCTGTCCTTCAGAAAGATACAGGGAAATGTGGGGTAACAAAGACAGAATAATTTTATTGCTTGCAACTGGAGGAAATGTATTGCTTGTATCTGGCAGCTGGCCAGACCAGAATCTGAAATGCAGTTGCTGCCGTAAATAGGATGAAAGGGATTTATAATCCATCTCTATGCCTGTTCTAGCTAAGAAAATTATAAGCAGAGAAAGCATTAAAAAAAAAAAAAACACACACACACACACGAAGTATGGAAGAGACTTTTTTTTGATGTGTTGATAATTCATAGACTAATTATCATGACTAACCTTTGGGGGCTTGGTTAGCAACTAACTAATCATTAGTTACTGAATATAGGAAATATAGCCCCTTGTTCAAAGCAAATGGCATCTATTCAGAATTCTCCATCAACTGCTGTAGTCAAAATGTTAATATAGTTAAATCAGCTGCTGAACTGGAATAGATTGTGCTGTGTTAGCACAGGGATTCATTGATGGAAGTTTTGAACCCGTTAATCTAAACTCTCCAAACAATATGATTAAGGTATTGTCCTCTATATAACAGTATAGATAAATAGTATGACATTCTAGATTCCCCTGGACAGGACAAATATATGATTTGCCTGAGCAAGAAATAGTATTTGCAGTTTTCTCCTGTCTCTCTAGTGCAAGACTCAAATCCTTAACTGCTCGCCTGGATGGGAAAGTTGTTGAAACAGAATTGCAGCAAAGATCTGCTCGGGGAAGTGGAAGGCTGTTGTCACCCACTTAAAAGGAATGGTCCCTAGCCCTATTTTTTAACTGAGAAGAGGGCTGCTTTGAAAAGGAGGATGGAAACCTTTGAAAACTAAATCAGGTCACACAATTTGATCTTCCTAGAGGTGTCAACAGGGTACAGCTCCCAGGCTTTTTCAGATGAGGGGAACCCTTGCTCATTTAATTATTTTGTGTAAATATCAATGGAAAGTCCCTACTGCACAGAAAAACGCTATTGAATTCCAGGACGGCACAGAAATGGCTGTGGCATATGGGGCGGGAACCGTTGTAATGGCTGTATCTAATGCGATGGATAAAATGGATTCCCTGAATTACCAGCACAGAAGTGGTGTTTGAATTCAGAACGGAAAAATCCATATGGAAATCTTTCGAATACCAAGGCTCGGTGAAGGAGTGGGGGCTTCATGAATGCATATGTATATGAATATATATATGATGCATCATATATATATATATATATATATATGATGATATGATATAAATGAGGGAGTCAGAGTGACTTACTGCTTCCTTTAACCAGGAGGAAGTCACAACATGAAACTTCACCATGAGATTTAAACCTAGATTTTCAATTTCTGCAAAAGCTCGAGCTTGATAAAACCAATCGGATGGAGCTTGAAATGTCAAAGAAGGTTCCATTTGGCTCCTCAAGTCTTCAGATATTCTGATTCTTTTCATCGGAATGGGCAATAGTTCGATATGATCTTGCACACTGGAAACAGATGCATAAATGTTTAGATACATCTGCTTATATTTCTCCATTGCTCTAAGGGCCACCTGTGATGTGACTAAAATGTCGGTACTAGAGCACAATGTGGGAATTTTAGGGGCCAGCTGACTATCTTTTCCTTTGATACAACTTGGAAATACTCTCCTGCATTCAAGGTACATTGTGATCAGTTTAGAGTATCAGCACATACTTCCTTTTGCTGTCAATTGCCTGCAACCAAACCATCAAAATATTTTAAATCCTAATACAAACAAAATTTAATGTCAGCCTGTTTCAACGCTATAAATATTTGCAGTCTCCTTTTGCATTTTTAATGCATTTGTCAAAATAAGCTGTGTTTTCACTGGAGACTGTCTGTTTTTCTGCCTGTGTCCTTAATTCTCTTCAGAAATGAGAAGCCCAAGATCCCTTTCAAGCCTGTCTCCTATGCCCAGGGCAATAAAATGACCTGAAATCTTTTCCATGTTCTTTTTTTTTTTTTATCTTCTCAAGTGCTTCTGAGTCATCTGCTCAGAAGTGACCGCTCACCTTTTGCAGGTTTGTTTTGTAATTCCTTTAAAGAACTTCTGGTGTCAGTTCTCCTGTGCGGACCATGGGCATCCCCCTCAGGAGGGTTTCCATGGGCATCCTTCCTCGGCAGTGGCGTTCGGGCTCTTCGGGCAGCACTGACATCCCTTGTATGTCCCCGACAGGCAACAAAGAATGAATGGCCTTCTGTGAACTCAGTTGAACTTGAAGTAGTATAAAAGCAGCACATTTGGCATTGTTCACGCTGAATTATTTTTAACAATACAATTTTCCAAGTCTGTGAAATGTTGAAATATTAGAGGGGAAATAGCGTGCAATTAAAAAAAAAAAAAAAAGTTTATGTGTACTTCACACTGCTGCTTAATTTGTTCCCTGTGAATTACAGGACTATAACTTACAATCTGATGAATTAGCACTTTCATAATAAAACATTCCATTGCAGCAATATGAAGCTTTGACTGGTCACATTGTGGTTATAGTTGTGTTTTAAACAAGGTCCCAAATTAAAACAGATAATTATCATTTACAGAGTAGCAAAAACGATTTCGTAAGCAGTGTAAATATCAAAAAAGCTCAGTTAAGCCTGGGAAGGTGGAAAAGATGCTAAAGAAATAACTACTGAGTATTCAATTAGAAAAGATTATGTGAAGGAGACATTTCAGTGAAGGAGATTTCCTACCCCAAGTAGTCCTGTGTTAGTGGGAGGAACATTTCATGCAGACTGTGCAAAATCTATTAGTCTTATATTAGACATTGTGTTGTTCGTTCTTAGTAGACTTTGGTAACCTTTTTCCAGCAAACCCATTTTGGAGGACAAATATGGCATCTGCAGATTTGTTTCTGCTGCTTTTGCATAATTTACAGTTTTGTACTCACAATATGTGTATTAGTCCTTGACAAAAAAAATAAATGTGACCAAATAATTTGGACATGTTCTTTAATCAAAAGCAATATGGGCTGCTTCTGAACATCCGCCTCTTTTTACTCCAAACTTCACTTCTATTGCTAGCCTAGCAAATGAATTTTTTCTGTCTGTGTAGGGCGCAGGGATACAAATTATGTTGTAGAGAAATAAGGCCAAATGTATCTTTGCTATGATGCCAGTAAAGAGAATGAGTGTAATATCAAAATAAATTCGGCCTCAGTGTTCAGTATTACTGCTCTGAAAACATTTTTATTGTCCCAGTTAGGCAAGGTTTGTCTTAAGAAAAGAACTCTCTCTTAAAAAAATCTTCACTTAGAGTGCCCACATCTCAGCCCACTGCATTATATATCACAGAAGCAGGTAGGGATTTGTACTCACGCAGCTAGAGGAAGGAGGTGAAATTTGGGCCCCCAGGTTTTGGCTCTGGATGCGCTTCCCAAATGGAGCTTGTTGAGGGGATGCAGGCAGACAGGCCTTATCCATGAGCTATTCCCGGCCTGCCCATCGCTGCCAAGGCTGAGATGCTTCTGAGCGGGGTGGGTGCTTTGGGAACGTTGGGCAACGCTGTGTTGGAGCAGGGATTTGGAGGTTTCATTCTTGACTTAATTACCTGAATTCATTAAAATCCCACTTAGGGTAAAGCTGAGCCTTTGCAGCTTGAAAATATATAAAGACTTGAAATGTAGGCAGCAGCTTACTGGAAATCTCTTTATTGGAATTAAATACCGTTAAACCAACATCTTCTTCATCTTCCCATTCTCAGGATTTGCAGTAATTTAACTTTATATTGTTTTGGCAATAAAAGCTAGAATAATCTGTTATTCATATTATGCCTCTAAACTACATTTCAAGGACATTTCAAGGATGCTTTGATTGATGAAGATTGCTTTATGTCTTTTTTTTTTTTTTTTTTCCTCCATTTTTATAACTGAAACTGTCAATCCTCTTTTAAGACCTTCTAAAAAATGAGATCAGTCACTGTAAGTCAGAGGAAGCCAGGGTGGTGACTGAGCCAATGCTGGGATGCAGTTTAACAAGTTAACAGGGAAAAAGTTTTTCAGATAGTGGAAATCCTGGCCGCCTCAGGCAGATTTAAGGGCTGTGTGAGGGATATTTTAAAAGGCCAACCTTAGGCTCCAGAGGCTTGAGAGAGAGACCCAAGGAGCGCGTATGGATTAGGTTCTGCTCTCAGTTGCTTTATTTCTTGCTGTTAACCACACAGGGAAGGTAAAGGCCAACCTCCTTCTCTTAAAGCCAGCCTTCCTTAATGCCTCTTCTCACATAGCCTGTCGCTGGAACGTGCCCATGGGGACAGCCCATGAGCTGTCTGCCTGCCGGATTCACCATGTTTGATGTGGGAAGGTGATAGGGAATACCTAGCATGGAAAAGACTGGATTTGTAGCTGCAGGTTTTCTCTGCTGGCACAAAATAGATTCTGCTCCTTTTCTTTCTGTCCTGCACCTTTCAGGGTCATGGGCTTACTGCAGTTATGGGGCTGGAGAAAGGGAAAATTTGCAAAATGAGTGGGCTCTAAGTCCACTTAATAATAATAATATAGGAAATAGTGACAATTGCGGGGTTCAGTCCACTTTGCTCCTTGGATACTACCAGGAAATACCAGTTTGGATAGGAATCTGACATCACCTTTCTGTGGTCCTAGTGAAACCTGTGCACTGAAATACTGCATTTAGTTCTGGTGCCCACTTTCACTCTTGCTGAAAAATAGCAAAAGCTTCACAAACTCATTTCAAGTATCACCGGAGGTCTATAAAACTCTGTTAGAGAGAGACACCTAAAAGAATGTTCAATAAAAATGAAGGTTAAGAGATCATTTGATTGTGGGTTTGTTTCTGACTATAGATCCCTTTTAGTCTGGCAGTAAAAAGGTAAAATGAAACTCAGTGGTTAGAAGCTGGAGCTACTTCAAAGAAGCAAGAAAGTGCACATTTTTAACAGTGAAAGGAAGTGCTTTCACCCAGCTTGACTGAGCAAAAGAGACGTGGGAGTTTGAGTCATGACTGCCCCCAGCTGTCTGCTCTGCTCATCTGCTGAAGGTTACTATTCTTAAAAAAACTCGGTGGAGGACAGAGGGTATCTCAGGTACTTCAGAGCAAGCCTGACATTTTTAACGAAACCTGCCTTCGCTGGTGACTTCAGTCTTCAGCTGTTATTCCAGGAAGTGGGAATTGTATCACACTAAATTACCATAGCAGGATTTGCCAGAACTGGTGCGTTGTGTCCTCATTACGCTGTAAGAACAACTCGTAAGGCTTGGTTGACTGTGACTAAGTGTCAGTTGATGAAGTAGTTATGCTGAAGCAGGCTTAGTAGTTAGCTATCAAAAACAGGATGCCTGTTTTTGGTAACTTTGATAACAGCTTTGAAGAGACTGGTCCTTACAGATTTTTTTTATAATTTTAATTCTCATGTATGCAGTGTTTTCATTAGGACTTTTCACTATAGCATCAGCACCCAAGTGCTGTTGATAAACCTGTGAGGATTTCTCCTGCTGGGAGACACTCCTCCGTGTCTCATTCTCATTGCATTTTAGGACTCAGCCCCTTACCTACAAATCTCCTTATGCTTTTTGCTCTTAGGTGCACGATCTTGCATCCAGTTGTATTAACAAACCTGGTTAACTTTTTATTTCACTTTGTATAATAGAACTGCTCCCTTTTTTGGTTTCCACATTATCAGTTTGTGTCACACAGTGAATTTTACCTGCAGTAATGGCACGTTTTCATGAAGATGATTAATAGATGTATTGAAAATACTCACCCCAAAGCAGATCTCACAGGAGGGTATCACAAAATGTGCTACCACCGGGGACAACGATACTGGTGATTGTATGACCTTGTCATTAACCCGTTTTGAAAAAACACAGGTAAAACGTGCTCTACTGATTTTGCTCAGAGCTATTTTCAGTGCAGGACTGTGCCACACGCTTGGCAACGACACTAGTACCCCTGTCAGCCTTTGCAGCGGTTTGCTCGGGACCCCGTGCTAGCTAACGCTGCCTGCGATGCCCTCGAGCTCTTACTGGGTGCGTTAGTGCCCGGCCTGGCGGGGTTGTGTGGGCGGCTCCTGGGGGAGCTTCGACGCCAGCCAGGGGCCCCGCCACTGACACGCTTTGGTCCCGCTCCAAATCCTCCACCCTACTGCTCATTTAAGCCGCTTTCCACACTGGCTTTAGCTGTGGGCTGCTTCCTTTGGCCTAAGGAGAAAAAGAAAAAAAGTAATTTGGGGTTGAAGGCTGCTGCCCCAGAGGTGCTGGTGGAGAACGTGGGTCAGCGAGGTGCCCTGGCAGCAACAAAGGCCTTTCGCTCTACTGGGTGGCGTTGGCCAGGCTGCAGCCAGCAAGTCCAACAAAGTGACTCTTCTCCTCTAGCCTGCAGTGTTTGAGCCAGCATCTGGAGGGTTGTGTCCAGGCCTAGGATCCTCCCTACAAGAAAGGCTTTGACAGACTGAGCTCAGCATGGGACCTCCAAGCAGGTCAGGAGGGACCTCCAAGGTCCCTCAGGATGGAAGAGGAAAGGCTGAGGGAGGGAGCCTGCGCAGCCAGGAGAAGAGAAAGCTCAGGGGGACCTTGGTAGAGCTGCTGGCTGGCAGAGCGCAGCCTCTTCCCCAGAGAAGCACCAGGAGTAACGAGAAGAAACTGGACGCATGATGCAAGATGGGAAATTATCATTACATATTGGGAATATTATTCACTGTGAAGGTGGTCAGGCACTGCGACAGGTTGTCTAAGAGAAGCCATGGAGTTTGCAACCTTGAAAAAACTCAGAACTTGAGTAGACATGGCAACCTGAACCAGTCGGTCCTGCTTTGGGCAAACTGTATGAGCTCCAGAAGTCCCTTCTTTGGAGCTTCCCCAAATGAAATTATTCTATGACTCTATGACTGTAAAACTCTGTCTGTATCCAAACTGCAAATGCTGCCTGGCCTGTGCTATCTCTCAAACCATGTGTGGGGACTGCTCAGGAGGGTGCTTGTTGATTAGGGTGAAAACCACCAACCACGGTAGCAATTTAATAGGAGAGGACACCAAGTTGCAGTTTTCAGGCCTGAACTCTGGAATGGTTTAATTAAGTAGTTTCTAGAAATAAAGACATAAAATATAACTAGAGAATAAAAGCTCTGCTTCATTTAAATACATAAATACTGTTAACATGCTCATTTCATTCATTTCTATTTATGGCAGGAGGAAAGATGCAGAAGGCAGTATTTATATCTGTTTATATTTATGCAAAAATATATGGTTTTCTGGGAAAGCCAGGAAACTGCAGATCTTCCTTGTGCCTTCCAAGTTCACAGTGTCATTCCTAGAGGGGGAACAGAATCCAAAGCAACTGACAATGTGCTGTGATCAGCCTTTCTCTGCTTAATCTGTTACTCACTCAGCTGTATAATGTATTATCTGACATATAGTGATAAGCAGCTTAGCTGTCCAAGATTGTATTAAATATGTTCAGTTTAGCCTAATTTGGCAGTGCCATGAGGATGTGCCCTGATGTCTGTGTGGGATCCTTTTGAAATCACTGCAGCTCTGTGCAGGGATAGGAACCCACCTGCTTGCTTCATGGTCTTGGAGGAGGAGAATATGTTTTCATATCGTCTGATCTTTCCTTTTTTTTTTCAAAAAAAAATTATTTTTTTCTTTTCAGCTCCTGATCATGCACTTAAGAAATGAAACATTCAGTTGAGTCCATGCCCTAGAAAACAAAAATATCCCTTCAGCAATTCATCCAGAACTTTGTAGGTTATATAATGCCTTGATGTCTTGTATAATGAGTTCTGTCTGAAAAAGACATTTTAAAAATAATTCCTACCTTTTCTATTTTTCCATACTTAAAAATATATTTTGTTATGATTTTGTTAATATTTCATTGGAAGTTTGACAATCGCATGCACTCCCTAAAGTCTTCCATGAGTAGCAAAATTCCTATCACCTAAAAAAAAAAAAAAAAAAAAAAAGCCTGAGTGACTGGGCTGTACTTAGGAGAATGCACAGGGATCTTTGAAACCCGCCTGGCTGCCACCCTGTGCCACCTGCTCTAGGTGTCCCTGCTTGAGCAGGGGGGGTGGACTAGATGATCTCTAGAGGTCCCTTCCAACCTCAACCAGTCTGTGATTCTGTGACTCCCTTCCAGAACCAGGAGTCGATTCCTACCCCTTCCCTTCAATCTGTGAAAGCCCCGACATCAATTCATGGGTCAGGTCTCTGCCTCTTTTTGACACCTCGGAGGTAGAGGGGACACAGACTCCGTGTCGTGACAGATCCGCTAGGCCACATCTCCACTGTGGCTCCAGCGTTACTGGCACGGATGGACATGTGGGCTCCTTCGGATGTTTGGGCAGCTCCATCTGCAGCTCTGTAATTGCAGGCTGAATTTTAACTGATAGATATAAATAGATTCTATATGGATGATGAATGTGATAGTCATCCCTAAATGGGCATTAGAAACAACATTGTTCTTAAACTGTTATTATAAAAAAATCCACAATATTTGGATTTTGAGTGGGGGGGAAGTAGGAACAAACTGAGCAAGAAGGAAGCAGCTGAGGCAACTATAGAGCTCAAGAAATGGTGTTAAGTGATACCAATACTGGTTAAATACCATAAGTACAGTACTGGCTAAAATGCAGTTCCACCAGTATTGTGGGTTACCCTGAGGTAAGAACTGCCGTACACCACCTGTGTTTCTGATTGTGGCAGGAAAGGGGAACAACACACACTTCTGATTTTTGATTTACTTTTCTATTTGTTCTTTGCATATTTTTAAAAACAGTGACGCTCTTTAGATTACTAGCTTTAAGAAAAAGCTCTGCTCAATCTTTTACATCTAAATGCCACCATGTGAGAAAATATCTTCTAAGGAGGTTGCTTGTACTCCTTTTGATGTCAAATTGCATTTGACATAGTGTTAAAGGTCGCATAACCCCAAACAGCATAGGTGACCATGCTGAGAAAACTGAATGGAGTTGTGCAGTTTCCACAGTGTTTAAAATTAACCTCATTGCATGATTGGCTTACACTTCTAATCCGATATATCAGAGTCTAAATATATCCTTTGAAGACAATTTCTTTCCATGTAAATAATCACTGCAGACTAAAAATGGGTAAAAATGTTAAGAAAGAAAAACATTAAATTATAGGGGAACTGTCATCTTGCTGGAATATTTGCCTGAAAACCTGCAAGATAAAGAAGGTAAAAGGAAAAAAAAAAAAAAAAAGGAGAAAGAAGAATGTTTGAATATATATTTACAGAAGGAGATTTTCTGAAGCTGTCAGCAATTTCTACCAAAGATCTAACTTCAGAGGCATCACTGTTGGCTTTCAAACATTTTATATTTTATCTCTCCATTTTAATCATTAAGTATGAATGAAGTCCCTGGATGATCAGCAGGAGCTATGAATCATTCATTATAACTAAAACGAACTTTTTATCTTTTTCATTAAAATAAACAAATATGAAATAGTTTCCAAAAATCAGGATGGCAAAGCCTTTTAAAAATGAATATTTAAGGAAATGCTACAAATAAATACTAAAAAAGAAAGCACAAAACAAAAACAAACATAAAAAGCAAAAACAAAAAAAAAGAAGGGAGCTGAGATTAAAACTGCACAGTTTTTTACATTTTCTCCCCTGGT
This sequence comes from Nothocercus julius, assembly GCA_013398735.1. Lineage (NCBI taxonomy): Eukaryota > Metazoa > Chordata > Aves > Tinamiformes > Tinamidae > Nothocercus > Nothocercus julius. Next base: position 1,139,931 of record VZSV01000006.1, read on the forward strand.
CTGCTAAATTCCTGAAGAATTTAAAAATCACAGAATGTGTTATGTTAGCAGATGCAATTCCCATTTAACAAGGCCATACTAGTATTTTGTATATAAAAGAGCTGCTTCTATGCCAGAATCAGCTCCATGGCTCTAAAAACATTTGGGAATAATCTTTCATTTCCCTTATTAATGCCAGGCATTATTTTCACGTGACAGACAAAAAACAGAATTGCTTTACTGACAAACGTTCCTGTCTCTGATGAAATTCAGCAAGATCCAAAGACAGAAGTAATATTAAAACCCAGTTCATTTAGCTTTATTTATTTGTTGATATAATTTGGACCAGGAACTACAAATAGTCCTTAGTTTCTGTGGAATTTCATGGCACTGTGTTTGAGCAGCATTACAAGAAATTTGCCCTGTATTCCTAGGATAATCCAGAAATACCAGCCTATGAGAGAAACTAAATCTTCAACCATTATCTTTGTTAAATCTAAATTCCAGTAAAATTAGTCTCATGAGTTCAACATCTACCTGAAGCTTTCAGATAAACAGGTCAGACAATCCAGGCTTGAAGTGACAGCAGCATGAAGACACCATGAAGATGTCACGGGTAAAGATGAACCTGAGCAAGATGGAGATGTCTGTAGTTGCGAAAAACACAATCAAGAAATACTTACTGCTTGTCATTCTCATGGCTTCATCTCAGTGAATCGCAAAATAGAAATATCCCAAAAGAAAGGAGGCTCCAAAACCCCCTTGCAGGTGCAAAGAAGATGGGCAAAGATTCTGAGGACCTCAGGAATTATGCGAGGCTGATCCACAATTCAGGTTGGTACCTTGAAATGGATTCATTTTGGGAATGTTCCAGGTCCTCTGGTTGGGAGCTGAAGAGGCATAGGGATAGGGCCTTAGAAGGAAGAAGGGTCCAAGAGAGCTGGTTAATATTAAAGGATCACTTCTTCCAAGCTCAAGAGCACTACATCCCAATGAGCAGGAAGCTGACCAAAGCGGGCAGGAGATCTGCATGGATGAACAAGGAGAAGAAGGAAGTGCACAGAAGATGACAGCAGGGACAGGCCACTTCGGAGCATTGTCAGAGTATGCAGGGATGTGTCTAAGAAGGCCAGGCCTATTTGGAATTGAATCTGGCAAGGAATGTCAAGGACAGCAAGATGGGTTTCCTTAAATACATCGCAACAAAAGGAAGACTAGGGGGAACGTGGCCATGCCACTGAATGGGGCAGAGGCCCTGGTGATATGGAGAAGGCAGACATACTGAATGCCTTCTTTGCTTCAGTTTTTGCTGCTAAGGCAAAAGGAATCGCAACCCCTGGACACCAGGGAGAAAGTCTGGAGAAAGGTAGACCTGCCCCTGGTCAAGAAGGATCAGATTTGAGAGCATTTAGGAAAACTTAACATCCCCAAGTCCATGGACCCTGGTGGGATCCACCCACAAGTGCTGAGGAAGCTGGCAGGTGTCATTGCTAAGCCACAGGTTGCCTGGAGAGGTTGTGGAGTCTCCTTCCTTAGAAATATTCAAGACCTGCCAGGACACAAATCTGGGCAATGTCCTCTAGGTGCTCTACTTGAGCCAGGGGTTGGACTAGAAGATCTCCAGAGGTGCCTTCCAACTCAACCATTCTGTGATTCAGTGATCTGGATTCCTTTAAAAACATTGCATCTGATTATGACATGAAGCATATCATAATATGATGTGTTATGATACACTCCCATGAGCATATCCACTGCGGAGAGACTAATATTTCCCAGACCTGCAGTCATCATCATAAAAAAGTTAATAATGAGTCCAAATTATCTCATGTTACTTGAAATAGAACTACTTATTTTTTAAGTGAAGAAAGCACATTGGGCATTATCAGTTATTATCCACCTAGGGTACGAAATAGCTGTTGAATCATGTATAGCCCTTTGCGGTTAAATGACAACACGTTTTATAAAGCTAAGGAGATCATTCATAATAAATGAGGCTTTTTGTTGTGGCTTCTTTTTCAGGCGCTACCTAGAAGCAACTTACCTTGATGAATTCATGGCTAAAATACATTAGAAGTTAAGCAGTTATGCTCTATAAAATATACCAGCTTACATGCATTGTAAGCTGTACACTCTTGTAAACTGTAAGATGTGACATGTATTTCTACTTGCTATACTACCTCCTTAATCATTTTAGCTTTTAAATTTTAGTCCAATCTTTACTATTTCTACATAGCCAAGGTCATATTGTGCTGTGAAATTCATCACCAAAAGCATCTAAGAGCAAAGGGTGGCTATTAGGTTTAGTGGCACAGGTGCTTGGCCATAACTTCATGACTCATTTAATACCCATGAGCGTAATTCTAGTTCAGTCCAGTTGTATTTTTTTTTAAAAAAATCAATAGCTTTGACCTGGTTACTCTTGCCATGCCATTAGTACAACACACTTGACCCTGCTGGCTGCAGGATGTGTCTATTGCTCAGTGAAACAGAAAGAACATGTATCTTGAAAAGTCTGTCCCGTGCACCCTGATGAATCAAACAAAAAATATTTCTTGCAGCAAGACCAATTCCTCTAACCTCTCATGACTTCTCATTTGGCTTGCCATGCTTGCTTTACATATTTCTGATGAAGACCAGTTGTGTTCCTTTCCTCATCATTTTTCAATTAATTTAAGAACGGGGGATGAATTCATTTTTTGTCCTTTCTGTCCAAGTCATGCTCTGAATAGCCTGGAAGCAGCCATAAACTGTGTCCTCACTGACAAAAGTGATAAATACTTACTGTGTGTCAACCGGCAGTTCTCCCATTGGAAAAACATGGACACAAAGCATGTTACCTGTGCTGCAATGAAAAGCGGGCAAGGTCAAATGTGACCAGGGGTACTAATACTCACTTCCCAGAGGTCTTTTGGAAAGTGCCAAAAATGCTGCTTGGGTGGCATTTTTCATGACTTCAGACTTTAGAATTGGACAACAGTTATAGGTGAATTATCCCACCATGAAAAATAGAACCTCCCAACTCTCTCACTCCCACTGCTTTCAGGTCAAAAGAAAAAGTCTTGAGTGGCTTGGAGAAGGAATAACAGGTGTGTTAAATATTTGGGAAGACAGGTTGCAAAAACAGGACATGGATAGAGCAGGGCAGAAAAGCAAAATGTAGCCAACTTTATGCTGTGAACACCTACAAATCTGAAATGAAATAACCAATGTTAGCAGCTTTTGCAGGGTGACTATATCAAAGAAGACAAAAAGTGTATCTGCTTTAACAGACAGGTTGAGGTTTAGCACAAGAGGGTCTAGGGTAGCACTAATGTGAAGTTGCAGGGAAGCGCAATGATTCACGTACACTTTATTTCAGAAGTTTGTAATGATTTCTCATTCATTTAGCTGCTATTTAGCCTGGCATGCATTGCCTCTGACGTGGTCCTTTGCTCTGCATGGTAACTGCACAGGTTATGTCTATGTTGACCAGATGAGGCCAGGCCAGGGGGTTGTTTTAAGCCTAGCATGCTGCCTGATCTGATCCACAACTTCCAGTTATATGAAGGCAGGGAATGGTTCTGTCCTCTCTGCACAGACCAGCTCATGAAATCAAGACCTATTCCCAGGCAGGTTGATACAACCTCTCTGCAGTGCATCCCTGGTCACTGCTGCTGCCTTTTCTGGGAGGTCCCCATTTTTCTCTTCTACCTTCTCCCTCCACCAGCTCAAGGTCCCACTTGCTTGTCTTCTGTCCTCACATCCAGTTTGGGAAACACAATCCCTGCTCTTTCCCCACCCCAACTTCTATCATCGCTCTCCTTAGCCCCTGCTTGCAGACTTGAAAAAAACAGCACAGATACATGCTTTATGCGCAGATTTTTGTCACCTTTCCAAGTTAGAGATTTTGTTTCTCTCTCTCTGTTCTGTGAAACATCTAACAAACTCCTGAATACTATAAAAATAACAAATATTCTTAGCTTTTTTTGGCACATGTACATTAGGTACATTGCCAGTATTCATGTACTTACTCAGCTGCTCCTTATTCTCATCAAGATTACTCACTCTTTATCCATGTACACATAAATATTATTTTTGACCCACCTCTCATGTGTCCCATTGAAGCCTTTAGAAGAAATGAGCCTTCTAAGGTGTGCTGACAGAGTGGAGCTGAACAGACAGGCGAAATCCGTTGAGGAAAACAGCCCAAATCCAAGTGGTGCTAGACTGCTTTTCAAGGGTTGGCAGAAGGTCCCCCCAAAAGAGCCGGCAGTGACAGAGTGATTTATGACTGTTTTCTGAGTGCACTTTGCATCTACAGTACTCACTAATTTAAATTTCATTAGAACTGCAGATGGGGGAATGAGATCTGTGTAGGCCCTTCATTCGTCATTCCTCTGCAGGCATGTTGATTACTACAGGCTATTCGAGCTAGCAGATAAAATAAAGAATCCTTTCACTTAATTGTGAAAACAAAGACAGCTGCTTAGAAGTATGATTTCACCTGGAACATCAAGCCTTTAGGGCTTGAAAACATTGAGCTTGATTTATCTGCAATATCTTGAGCTGTGCAAATGGATGGGGTATGAAGTTGCGTGCTGACTAAAACCTGCTTGGATTCCTGCTGTCCTGACAGAGCCAGGGACTTCAGAAACCATGGGATGTTTAAAGACATGATTGCAAAATGAACTCTGGCATTTCCTTGTCCGTGTAGCTGTAAGTTCAAGGAATGATGAGTGATTTAAAACAGAATATGTTTTTTTTTTTATAGATATATCTCCAGTTTCAATTACAGAAAGTCAGATGACTGAGTTAGATGAAATGGTGAAATTCTTAGGAAAATATTATTCTTTTAAAGGTTCCTAGTACTAGAAATGCATGGAGAGAATTGGAGCAGCCACAGATATCAGCAATTAATCATGTTTCAACAAAGTGCAGCAGATTGTGACTAAATGACAGCAGCTCTTTTTTTTGGCAATTAGTAATAAAGTGATGTAACAAAAACCATGAAAAAAAATCTAGATTAGGAATACCTTTGTCTTTTATCCTCAGCATGTCACAAGTTAGCGAATGAGAGAATTACAACCTTTGTCTAAATTGTTGCAGCTCCCTCTGTATCCCCAAGAACCTGTTTTTATACCTGCACTTTGTTTGCTTTAGGTGTCAGAAAGGACTTGAGAGTAATTCAAGTTAAAAACTTTTCTCTTGGGACAGTGTTTAGTTCTGTTGCTGTTATCTCACAAATCTGACTGGGAAAAGCTGTGAAATGCTTTGAATATAAACCTTGGGCCACAGTCGGTTCTGGAAAGAATAGAGTTCTGTGTGAAACTGGGTTTGTTACTGAGAGACTTTGGTGTGATGTACAAAACCTCCAACCCCCTCTTTTATTTTTATTTTTATTTTTTTTCAAGGGATAGGTAATCTAGCTTATGGGCTACTTTACCTGCTCTGCATTAAGTAGTGGAGTAAGGATATTATGCACAGTCCATGACTGCGGACACTATTGCACTACTTAGCATGACTCAGAGATTCTTCCTGCAGTTAAATTGATAGATTAAAAAAAAAAAAAAAGTAGCTTCTAGGAAGACTGAGCAGAATCAGCCTCCAAATAGCATTAGCTTGTATGCTTTTGAGCTGTGTCTAGCCATGGTATCTAAAGGCCATTAGTCAGCATAGTGAGTGCCATTACTAGAGAGGTGGAGTAATCCTGCACTTTCCATTACATTACCTTGGCCATCTTGCAAGTTTTGGAGCCTTTAAGTTATCTACTCTTTTGGGATTTGCAGAGGAGGGAAGGTGATGATCCCTCTGTAGCTGTATTGCAGATGGAATATGTTGTTTTCTATTCTCCCCAGTGTGATGGTCACATTTCTACCAAGGAAAACTGCTCAGGATTCTCACAGTTTTTAATGACCCTCTAAAACTGTGGTTTTCAATTTTATTTATTTATTTATTGATATTTAGAATCTTTCAGAGGTGTTAAAGAGATGCTTGGAAATTTGCAATAAGTGAGTTGTGGCAGAATACATGTGCATTTATTATTTCTTAGCCACCTGTCATAGATCCTGGAGAAATAATTGATGGGTACCTGCAACTCATGTATCAGAAAAACTCTAAAAATTTAGTCTCAGACTAACCATTCTTTTCCAGGGAAGCATAAAGACATGTTATCTACTTTTTCAGTCTTGAATATAAAAATTCCTTTTCTCCAGGGTTTTCACTCATGCCTACTGCATCCTGCCGTACAAATAATCTTCTACTACAACTCTTTCTTTGCCCAGTAGTGTACTTTTATGTTTCTATTTTCATATATTTGCAAGCCTTTGCTTTGTGTGTCCTCTATTACTTTAGTAGGGGGAAAGCTCTGTTTAATCTTCCTTAAAGATCTGGCATAACAATGAATCATTCTTACATGATATCTTTAAAAAAAAAGCCTCCATAAATTTTCATTTTCAACTCCAGTCCTAGAATGCAGTGCTTCTGCACCTCCTGTAAACATGGAAAACTTCTCATAAATCATTTTAACATTGTTTTCTTTTATCACATTTCTTAATACTCAGCTAAATGCTTTTACCATTTGGTCTTCATGCCTCTAGAATTGTACAATGGAAATAGAGTTAAAGCTATGGCTACAGGACATGTACCTGCAGTCATTTTGCAGTCTTTAGCTTCTCAGTGTAAGATTTCTTTTTTTTCTAATTTTGTGGATTACTTCCATGGCAGAGCTAGGTCCTTAACAGATATGGTCTATACAGGAGCACTAACAAAAGAGAGAAAAAAAAACGCTTATCTGCATTCTCAGTGTTCAAGTGGTGTGAAAACAGGCAGGAAGCTCTTGCTCTGTCTTAGATAGTGTCCACAAATAACGGTGGAATAAGGAAGCTGAAGGAGGCCATGGGAGGCATGTCAGTTAATGATGGGTGAAAGTCCTCCGCGAGCTCTGATGCTTTAGCTAAGTTTGAGCCTATAAATGCTGGCCAGGAGCTTCACTTCCCCAACTCTCCATTTTTCAGTGAGAACTCTAGCAACAGACTAACCCTAGGGCTACATGACCAAAAGGGAGGCTTTGAAAGAATGAGAAGAATAAAGTGAATTGGCTTGGCTGGCTGGGGATTGCTCTGGAACATTCATAAATGGAGTACTGCGCTTGGGTTTTTCCAAGCGGTGCTGGTTTTGCCTTTCCTCCCACCTCTTTTTTCCTACAGCTCTTGAGAATTTAGGGATTTTTGAGAATGCAGCTCAGTATGAAGTGGACTGCAATGAAAGTTGCTTGTTTTTTGGAGAAGGAAAATGTATCTCTGTTTCTTTGAGCCGACAAATTAAGGAACTCTTACCAGGAGAGAAAACAATCTTAAAAGTACTTACTTTAGTTATAAAGTTTCTTAATTTTCTCATTTATATTTTACACTTTTTTTTTTTTTTTTCCTATTTGCAGACAGCTCAGTCTGTTCTAGACTCTGCTGCATGATCTCCTTGGGTTACTGGTCAAGTGTCAAGGTTGTCTCTGAGAGATACTTAGCACCCTCACTTTCTGTTTACTTAAAGTAAAACATTCAGCATCCTTCAGAATCAGACCTTACTATATTTCCTTTTGGCTTTATGTGAGAGATATTCAAACGCAGGTTCATTAAGACTATCATTTAATACTGTATATTAATACTGTGAGAGAACCAAATAGAGCCTGCAGTACTGAGTTGCCCTTGTTCTATTTGTTTTTATATTAACCATACAGCCAAACTGGAATATTAACAATAATATTTAGATGAGATACAAAGCAAAGTAAGTGCGCAGTCTACTAGTTTACGTAACCAAATAGGAAGTAAGTGGGGAAACAACTCCACCTGTTTAAGAAACCCTAGAGAAAGACAGGAGAATATTTTGTCAGAAATAATCCTATAACATGAGGGAACTTCACTAAGGTAAAGGGGATTTTAAATGAATTTCCCATCTCCCTTCCCTCTCACAGAATTTTAACAAGTAGTTCAGAGTAACCTCGCAGACCAAGGGCTGCTTTGCTCCTTTTGCTGTTTTTTTTTCAGCAGCAGTTTACCAGTAAATTATTGTTGGGTCGCTCTTTTGTGGTTCCCACAGTAAGAACTCAGCTATCGACTGCAGCTCCGAGGCCAAATAATATAAACCTCAAATATAAATCATCGCTAGAATTTTTAATATACGAGGACAAGTAGCAAAGCAACATAAAAGTTGGTAGGAAAATATATTATTTTAAATTTCTTAAGCTGGTGCAAGGGAGAATGGAAAAGACTTAGGTTCAGAGTCGGAAAATCTTAACCTTTGTACCTATGCTTACCCGGATGGTCATTTCCATTGGTTTCAGCACGCTTTCTCATGAAAGCAAAGTAATGCATAGTCATAAACCTTTACAAGGCGGCACCCGAGTAGGATTACACTTTAGTGGCTGATGCTGAAGATAGCAAAGCCGGTGGGAAGCCTTCCAACGATTTCCATAAAGCATGAATCAAGCTCCAAATGAGCACTGAGTGTCCTGATTATTCTTTCATTGCTCTTAGGTACTTTCCACTATGCCTGCAAGCAAGTGCCTGGGGATTTCAAAATAAATTATAAATGGTAAAGTGCAGAGAAGGCTTTAAGAACATATTTGGCAGTCAGAACTGCTTGACTGAGCAACCAGGTCCAAGAGTCGTATTCGCTGCCTCGTTTGCCTTGAACAGCCAGCGCTGCCCGAAGACTATCTTTAAGATCAAGTCTTGAAGGGGCTAAGATGAAGGACTTCAGCATCAGGGATAAAATGTCAGGAAGGGAAAGTTTAATCAGAGAAAATGAGCAACGTAGCAGAGAGATGTGAGAAATACGAGGGGCATGTCTGGAGCAGCGTGTACGTGTGCAACAGCGGTGTTGTTTTGACTTAAGTGAAGATGGGCAGTGGCTGTGTGGTCCCCAAAGCATCACAAGAGCTTCCTCATGGTCACCCACAGATGAGCTGGACAGCGACGAGTTACCGGGGACTGTTTATTCCACTGGATAAAGGCTGCTCCGCGCCGAGGCGGCACAGGGACAGCAGGGCCCCAAGGCAGGCCGCGCTGCGCAGCCCGCGGCGCACGCCTCCGACCTGCAGAGCTCTCCCAAAGCCAGCGGGTCCCGGCGGCGGCGAGGTGGCCCTGCCGCCACTGGGGGAGGCCGGCTGGGGCATGAGGGGAGTCCCCGCGCGCAGAAACCGCCCAGCGCACCGGGGCAGGCGGCGCCCGCCGCCATTTCAGGCGCGAGGGGACGCGCGTGAAGGGGCGGCGGCCCCGCCCCGGGGCGGCGGCGGCAACTACAAGGCCCGTCGGCCCCCGCGCGCCG
>VZSV01000006.1:1149354-1178264 GCA_013398735.1 Nothocercus julius
GCTGCGCCGCTCGTGCCGCGGCCCGTGCGGGGAAGATGGTTATCCGCGTCTTCGTCGCCTCCTCCTCGGGCTCCGTGGCGGTGAGTGGGTGGCGCGGTGCCGGCTGCGCGACGCGGAGCCCCCCCCGCCGCCCGGCTACCTGGGCGCGCGCGGAGGCGGCAAGGATAATCAATAGTAATTATTGCAATAATTATTGATTTAACTAAAGCAGGTGCGAAGCCCAACGGCGAGCTTGGCGCCCCCTCCGGAGGGTGCGAAGCTATGGGACAAGATGAAGGAGCCGGCGGAAGCCACCCCGCGGCGGGCGGGCCAGCAGGTCTACCCGCGGTGCGCGGGCCAGCAGGTCGCCGCGCGACGGAGCGGCTCCCCCGGCTCTCCCCTCTCTCCCGTGGGAGCGGGTCCTGCGCGTGACCTGCCCGGGTGTCCGCGTAAAGCAGCAGCTCCGTCTGCCGTCGGGGCAGGCTGAGCGCCCGGCCGAATTTGCGCTCAGGTGCGGCCGGTTCCCCCGCTGCCCCGGAGGGGAGCAGCCCGGCTCGTGCTGCGGAGAGGGGCTTGAGGCGCTTGGCGTCATGGCTAGCGAAAGCGAGTGCCCGTTCCGGTAGGGAACGGAGCAAGCAGGGCGCAACTCGCGGGCTGGCCGGCGCCGCCGTCCCGCTCGTGCTCTGCAGCCCCAACCCTAACGCGCAGCTTTGCGTTTCAGTTTTGCGGGCGGGGGTAGGAAAGGGCCGTGCAATTAGCCCGCTCCTCTCTCCAGCTCCGGCCAGGCTGCAGATGGGTTATCGATCGGGGGGCTGATGCTGCCCTCCCCTCCTGCTGCCTCTGCCTGCCAGGTGGGTACCCCGCCAGCAGCGGCGTCCCCTCCCCGCCTGCTCGCCCAGCACCCCCAACCCGCGGCCAAAAAGCGATTTATTTGGCACATCAGCTCATCTGCTGACCTCTCCCCAGTCTGCCAACAAAAAGGTGTCGTATCATGTGGACCAGAGCTTGCATGCTGGCTATAATCAACTTTCTTATGCATATGCACTTTTTTACACACATAAAGAAAAAGATTTGAGTACAACCTAGCGAGAGGAAAATAGATAATTTGGTGGGTGAGGATACTGTAACACAGTGCTTTTCCATCTGTTTTTCTTCATCTGTTTTATCTCAGCATTTAGAAACCTGCATTATGGGCTCCATTCCTGCTGTGCTCAGCATCCCAGAGGCTTTTTCCTGTGGGGTATTTGCAGGGGGTGCCTACAGATCGTTGCTAAGTGCATGAGGAAAATGGCAAACAAAAAAGCCAAATGTCAGTGGGTTACATGAGAAACCACATCTGGGGAAAAGGGCAATTGCTGTACTAGCACATCTGTAAGCAGGGGAATTTTAATCTTAATTTCATGCTCCCGAACATAAGAACTAGCCCTAAGCTTTAGGGAAGGGAAAGAAAAGTGACTGGGTTGGATAACTCCTTGTCTTCTCCTCCTGTTCAGCACAAGTAGGTCAGCTACTTTGTGAGAATTTGTGAGGCAGGATGATTACTTTGTCTGAAGAAATTAATACTGCTCAGAGATCCTAGGCTATCTTCCACTTAAGTGTCAGAATTGATAGTTTAATTTTGATTTGTAGGTCAGCTTGGGTCAAACTGTAGGATAGTTGTTTCTGCGGCTTCTTCCAATAAACTTTGGACCATCTTGTTCTAACCAGCAAAGACAAAGCTGTGGCCCTTCTGGGGACAGGGCACCCATCTGTACTTTTCCTTTACTTTAAAGCTATATGTATGAAGACCTGTCATGTAGGTGGATGGTGGCTTCGTTTCTAGGGTGTCACTGTTCTGGCCTAGGTGATAAAATGTTTTTGGACAGTATTAAGTACAATGGCTGGTTAGTATTTGTAGTCTAATTGCAAAGTCATGTGATTCTGTAGAGAACCGGTGTTATGGCTCTTTCATTCTGTGAGGGCTTGTTTCCAAATTTCGGTCTTACATATGCAATCACCTGGTGATTGATTCACACAGATTTATTACATTTATTACTCATCAGTGCATTGGACACTCCTGGACACATTACAATATTCAGAAATAAATCCACTAGTGTCAAATACATGTGTGTGACCAAGGTAAGCATTGGACCTGTTTTGCTTGACCCAAACATTCTCTGTGTCATGTTTCCTGGCAAGCTGAAAGCAAAGTTATAGTGGTGTGATTCACTTTCCTATCCCCGCTAGAGATATTTTCATTAAATTATTCTTTGTCTTTAAAATGAAGAGTCCATCTAGTCTCTAGAGTATGCTTTTGGCTTTCTTTTTGCCTTACCAGCAGCATGCTGTTGAAACAGGGAGACTTCTCAGATTGCTGAAGCTAATCTGGTTTGAATATATTTGCAAAGTGGGAGGGGTGAAGTGACTTGTTTGTATAAAAAAAAATACCCAGCAATTCCTTGATATTAGCTGGGGGAAGATGATATTCCCTAGCAAACAGAATTAGCTAAATTCCTCTTGAAATGTTCAAAATGCCCTCATTGAATGATTTACATTTAGCTGAAACATTCCAGAGAAATATGCTGACCACATAGCACAGATTTCAGTTTGCCTAAGTACAGCTCTCCCTGGAAAATTTTTTAAAGTTTATTGATTCTGATTTTTGGTGCAATTTGTGTCATGCTAAAGAATATTTAAAAAAAAAAAAAAGTAATTCTGAAAACTCAGTGAATAAAATGATTTAGGGATCATTTTGGAAAACAAGAAAAGGTTGTTTTCGGGGTGGATATGGAGGAGCCGAGAACACCATGAACCTCCCTTCGCTCTCGCTCTTGGACTTTGCTCTGCAGCGTCCTCCTGGCATCTTAAGGCTCTTGCACTTCTAAGAGGTAGTTATTTTGCTTAAATAAGACCTGGGCATATAAAAGCTTCATGAGTTTAAACGAACATCCAACCCAGTTACTGTTTGAGTGGAAACCTTCCTCTAGGGTGTTTCCTGAGGCTGGACTCTGCCCTTGCCCTTTGTGCCGTGGGCAAGTTCCTGCGCTCTGGTTGCGGTTGCGGGAGGCTCTCTGTGCGCCTGTGTGTGTGTGCGCGCGCGCACTTCTCAATAACCCCGGGTGGTTTTAAGCACACATTAGGCAGATCCAATTAAATCGCAATGGGAAACCTCTCAACAGGCAAGGGGGCTTTTTGTTTGCTTGTTTTTGTTTTGTGCTTTCTCTTCACTAACCCTACCGGTTTCTGCTTTTTCTGACTTGCACTTCTGTTTGCTGGTGGTAGGCTGTAGTTTAGCCTGCTTCATATTTTACGGACTGTGAAAAAAATCTGTATGGTTTATTCTGCTACTGTAATATATATGACTCAGTTAATGGTTTTCAATGCTTTAAAGCAAGATATGTCTTTGACAGGCAGCATGAAGTAGCTGTAAGTCGCTCTATGCCCGGGCTTGCTACAATTATCCCGAAATATCTAATCAGAGAAGACTTGCAGTGTTAAGGCTCAGATAAGGAGAATGTCTTTGAAGAGCTTTCAAATAATGAAGAAACTTCAAATAACTGTCTCACTTGTAGTTACTCTTCTGTGGTAATAATTGATTGCCTTGCAGCTGTGTCTAAGTGAACAGATATTACAGGGAAGTTACTGAAATAAGGAAACAGAAAATAGAATATCCTCCAATGAGAGAGAGAAAATACTTTATCAATATTTTTTGCATGTTTGTGGGGTTTGAAAATCGCAGACCTGAAATCATTACCGTGCACTGTATTGAGTGTAAGGGCAGGTATTGCTCAGCCACATTCTTCCTGAGAATGTGTTTGAGGGGGAGCAGAAGAGTTTGAGAATGAGCAACATAAACCGGAAAACAATGCGCTGCTTTAAAAGACCTAGAGTTGGGTTTGACTCCTGCTGAGGTTTAATGACAATAATTAGGGGGTGCTTTAATAGAACGTTTGATAAGATAGGTTTAGCTGTGGTGCTTTTATAGTGAACATTGTTTTTATAACAGCTCTGCTTCTTTTTAAGCATATTATGCAGGTCAATGTACAAGAACAAGCAAGTTGAATCTTTTGTTTCCTGGAATGTCTTTTAAACAACAGCAGAATGACAAAATGATTACAATTGTGTTGATTTGGTTCACAGCTTGTTGGATAATGAAGACAAACGTCAAATTCTTAAGGTTAAGCTTGACTTCTAGTGATAATCAAGCATTTCATCTTCACCCTTGTTTGTACAAAGTAATATGGCATTTTGAATAGCATTGCTTGGAAAGAACGTGCTACTCGTTGAGAAATGTGGAAAAACTTAGCCTAGAAAGCATCACTTTTCAAATATCTACGAGCCAGCAGTTTAGAGGTGTAAAGAGGGGAAAAAAGACCCAAAATGCAACCATCAAACAAAATAGCAAGTGATTTAGTTGTGTGATAAGAGTGCCTTTTGAAAATTGTACTAGTTAAGGTGGTCATTTGGAGGGGTTTATGTCTTGTTGCATGTGACTTAAAGAAGTTCAGTACCTGTGATATAAAATACTAGGTTTTGCAAATTATGACCATTGTAATGAAGTGTTAATGCTAGAAGCTTGTAAAACCAGGTCATAGCAGCACATTATCATGTAACATCTTAAGCTTCTAGTTGTGAGCAGAGTTAGGCAGTAACCCTGGCTCTTCTTGGTTTGATGCTCATAAAACATCCTCTGAAGTCATAAGAGCTGGAAATGTCTCTGATTAGTCTCCTGTTCTGTTCATGAGGCTGTGGTTTTGCTGTAGAATTGCAGCAAAGTGAAGCCTTTCCTCTGGCTTGTTTTTTTGCCATGATCTGCTCCTCGTCCCTTGGCCAGGCTGGTGTGATTCCCTGCCTAGCCCTGTGGCGCAGGATCAGGAGGCCACGCTACGCTGGAAGTGAAGCAAGCCCAGGTTTCTGCAAGGTTCGTAGAAGCTTGTTCATAGCACTGCTGGTCTCCGTTACACCCACGTAGGCCAGGCTCCTCTCTTCAATGGCAGGATGGCTGGGGGAGAATAAGAGCTGGGCAAACCCCCCAAATGCTTCCTCTGGATATTCTCTCAGCATGTGACTATTTCAGCTCAGGAAACTTAGGATGACCTTTTCCACTTCTAATGCCTCTTGTTTGAGGGGAAGAATTCTTGTTTGCACACGGTTGCTTAGGATTTTCCCCAGAGCAGTATCCCGCTGCCAAATTCTTGAGCAAGCATGCTTAAGACTGCTGTGTTTCATGCTGAACTTGGTGGTTGGATTGGATCCTCAATGCTGGGTTTGTGAATCCTGCATGAACATTGTCACCGTTCACTTTTCTTGGTCAAGGTGGTCATGCTTAGGGTTGTGCATCTAGAGAGAAGTGTTGGAGTAAAGCCAGTGGTACTGGGAAAAAAAGAATCGGACCCTTTCAAATTTTTCCTCAGTCCCGTGATAAGTCAAGGTTTTTGGAATTTGTGGAGGTAAGGAAGCTAGGGCTGAAGGGTTTAGCTGTTTTTTTTTTTTTTTTTTTTTCCTCTACTGTCCATGAATCTAGCCTTCAAGTCTGAACTCCAAAGAAGTCGGTTCTAACCACATCCTCACGCCTTGCCATAGGGAGAGCCAGGTGCCTCTGAGCAAGGTTTTGGATGGCTTGAATGTGTGCAGCAGAGTCCCCAGGCACAAGGATGTGACTGCAGTTTAAACCATCTGAATATGGTGTTCCATACCAAATTGCTGTACCCTTTTTGTACTGTAGTGCTCTCCAAACATTTACATTTCTTTTCAGCAGTTTACATCAGAAATAGTGTCAGTTTATGTCAGAAAATATGCTGAAGCCGAACATGCTTTAGACCTCAGTGTAGTGAACAGTAGGACTTTCTGACCTTTGGTTACAATTGTAACTGTAATAAAACTTCAAAGGAGAAGTTGTTCTGACCGTGTTCCTGAAGGCCCTTTGGAGTGTGTCCTTTGACACTGATGTGCTTCTTGTCAGCGTGTGCTTCAGTGATCTCTAGTGATACACCATGAGCACCCTCTATGGAGTTTAGCCTGCTATTTTGAATATATTCATGTGGAGAGAAAGAATAAAATGACTAATAAAAAACAATTAGTTTGTTTTAAGGAGATTTTTCTCCTCCCCTCTCTTCCCCCCCTCCTTTTTTTTTCTGTAGGGTACCACAGTATCAAAGTGCAAATCTTCAAATAGATGTATTTCACTAAAGGTGACCCGTGCTCCATAATCTCCCAGCAATATCATCAAAGCCTGGAAATCCATTTTCCAAACACTGTACGTAACCTCTTGATCACCAGAGATCATACCTAACTGAATTTGATTGCATTCATTAAAAAGAAATCATGGTCATAATAACTACCTTGCAAGCAATCCACTGATACAAGTGACTTTTGGATTGCTCTTATTTTCCGTGTCATTTTGCGATCTGAAAAAACTTGAGCATAGAGCTCACCCACTTTTCCGGAGGAGGAAGGCAGGGAGTGAAACACGGGCTGTGCTGTGGTTGTCCCCTCTTCGCTGTCTGGCCCTCGAAGGCCAGCGCGCGAGCTGCCGCGTTCGGCCAAGGGGCGGCGAAGCCAAAGCGTTTCCGCTGCTCCTGGGCACTGCAGGCCTGGCTTCCTGAAGTTCCTCAGCTGTTCTTATGTAAACTTGCTTGAAACATTGTCTTTCTCTCTCTTTTTTTCAAGACAGCCTGATAGGGCAGCGTGTTAAAAACTCCAGAGCATCTTTTCTTTCTTTTGTTGTTTTTGTTGTTTTTTTTGAGCGAGGAATCTTTTTATTCTGTCAAAGGAGACTCAGGATCAGAGAGAGATGTTAAAAAAAGGCTGCCGTGTTAAAGTCGCTGCTGAACTGATGTCAAGGCTGTGAGCCACAGTTGTCTACTGTAATAAATTCATGTAAGATCTGAACTAAAGCCTGCTGAAATTAATGAAAACACTGAGCGGACTTTCATCCAAACTGAGTGGCTTCCGCACTTAACATTAAACCTCAAGGTGCCCTGTGTGCATAAGCGCATGGCTTTAATAATGTGTATTGCTCTAAATATTTTTATTCAGATTTCAAGTACTTTTAGATTCAGAGGCACATAAGCTACACACTGTGCTGTTAGCCCAGGTTTGAATTGCTGTCGTGCTACCTGCAAATAAAAGGCTGTCTTCGTTAGCAGTAAGGAGAGCTGCATCTCATACCTAAACCCAAAGAACCATGCTGTGGGTGCAAGGGCCCTTTGGACTCCTTGCACTCCCTGTGCAAGCCACAGCACAAGAGTGGATTGCCTGATTGCGGGGCACATTCCAGCCAGGAGAACTTTATTTCCTGTAAAGCTCCTCTGAGGGACAGCAAGGCTGGAAATAAGTGGCTCTGGCTTTTGTGGAGATGTGCACCTTTTCCATTCCTAGATATTCTCCTCTTTAATTAATGGAAAGTTCTACTTTGTGTAAAACTCTTCTGCACCATTTCACCCTTAGCTAAAATCAAGAAGCAATGAAAATGTATCAGTAAATGTGAAAGTGTCTGAGTAAAAGTTACCTGGTAATGCCATTCAGAAAGCCCCAAAAAACAGAGCTTTCCCACGTAATGGGAAAATACTTACATGCTTAACAATCTTTTGTGGTACTTGTGCTATGTACTTAAGTAAATTTTTCAAGTACTTGAAAAATATCCTAGGTTGCAACAGCCTAGGTTGTAACGGCTGTATTGATCTGGTTCTAATAGTCTTGTCAAAAGTGAAATATGCTGCTGAAAAAGTCTGTATCACTCTCTGTATTAATACTTTAGGTTTTAATTAAAACTAAAGTAAAAGTTAACTCTAGAACACATCCTGTTTCAGTTGATGGCTGTTAGATTTTTTTTTTTCCACTGGTATTCTTCTGTACAGTGCATCTTTTAATTTAATTATTATGCACAGTTCATACTTCTATTTGATTAAAGAGAAATGTAGAGGAAATAAGGAACTGTCTAGAAATACTCAGGATTTAAGAATGTTCCTTATGCTACAAATTCGAGATCACTTTTGTGTTTAGCAGTGAGTGCAAGTGAGGTAAAAAACTGTCACTGAGCTGGCAATCCAGACTGTATCACTTGGCTAGCGAATAACACAAAGGGCGGAAGTTTATAGCTGCAGCCTCAAGTGCTGGCCTGGTAAGAGTCTGTACCCAGGATGATTCTGCGGTCTTGATTTCGCATGCAGGCTGAGAGCTTGATAATGAGCACAGAAAGGCCACAGTCTTTACAAAGTTTTCTTAGATGAAATCTACTCTGTGTTTCTAAACCCAGAATCATCGGTATGTCACGCCAGTATGTCAGCATTTTTTACAAGCTTGATGTCCAGATAAGCTGTGTTCCAGAGGCTGGGGAGCCTTCTGCAGGTCCTTTGAGCTGGTGACTCCCTTTTGGGAAATGTACAGGTGGTAGGAGCCCCTCCTGCCTGAGGCCGTGGGTGACAGCAGGGTGCAGTTTGCTGCAGTGGCTGCAAGGAGCTGTGAGCTTTGCAGCAGCAGCAGTGAGCTGGTTTGCTCAGCTTGCCCTCCTGGGCTTTGTGCATCGGTACCTGTCAGGTGGGCACCTGGAGCCTGCTCGGGAACTGAGGTCAACGTTGACT
Organism: Nothocercus julius; assembly: GCA_013398735.1. Lineage (NCBI taxonomy): Eukaryota > Metazoa > Chordata > Aves > Tinamiformes > Tinamidae > Nothocercus > Nothocercus julius. The sequence goes on from VZSV01000006.1 coordinate 1,157,895, forward strand.
CGTGCTTCTAAAAATAAACAGTGAGTAACTTCAGCAGGACCATGCAGGTGAGTGGAGTGTGTTCTGATTTTGTAGAAGTGCCAAAGAGCTCCATAGGCTCCAGGTGCTTTGGTTGGGAGGAAGAGGGGGGCTGTGAGATACCAGCACCGTGCAGGTAACTCGACATAGTGCTTGCCTCTTAGCAAGACATCACGCATACCAAAATCTCTCTTCTCTTTTGGGGGCTTTAGGCTCCCATCTTTGAATTATATTGAGGTGAAATCTTTTGATTCTTGCATTCAGGAGAGCTGTTTATTGCCACCCTGGAAATGGGTGAGTCTGGAGCATGTGGATATCACTCTTTTGGAGAGATAAGTACTGGAGTGATGAGGAACCTTTATAACAATAACAGACCATTTCTATCTTGTAGTTAGCAGGGGAAAAGAAAAACAATGGGACTTTGGAGTAGTAAAAAAGTGTGTTTAGTCTAAACCTGATACCTCACCATAAAATAACGTGATTTGGCACTGAGAAAGGGGAGGCTGTGTCTTGTCAGCTGCTGGCCTGCGAGGGAAGCTCGTAGGAGGTGCAGGTTGTCCAGTGGCTCGCGTTGAGGCCCATAGCCCCAGGCCCTTCTGCTGCTGCCCGTCTCCTGAGGCCACCACAGAGGTTTGCTGGTGTTTTGTTCCTCTATTTCAGGATAATTAATCTCCACTACTCCTAAGAAAACATAAAAACAACAAGGTATTTTTCTCATTTTTCCTGCAAGGAACAAACTTGGAGAAGTCAATAGCTAAGAGTGACTGGAAAAGGTACCTCTGGTGCCTCACATTGTTGTTGGTGTTTTGTTTTTTTTTGTGTTTTTTTTTTTTGTTTTTTTGTTTTTGTTCTTTTTTTTTTTTTCTTCAAGATGTGTCAGCCTCTGGCACAGCAGTTGTGTTGCTATGCTATTGTGTGTTGCTTGGCTTACCCTTAAAGGTTTTACTGATGTAACCTGTTTCTGTGTCTAAATGCCCCATTTGATGGGAGTGGTCACTGCAGACTCTACCAGCTCAGTCAGTGGCCGAGCTTTTGTTTGTAGACAGAACTCTGCCATGAACATGAATTCTATGTTAAATATAAATGCAGTGGTCTGCATGTTCCCTCCATGCTTGCTGAACTGTTATTCCTGTTGGCTTTTATGTTTTGTGCTTTTAAAAAAAAAACCTAGAAACTTTACCTTCAAATGTTAGCAGGTATGGCCTCTTGTGAGCCTCTTTCCCCATCTACTACGTAATGTGGATCCTCTGTATTCCCTGGATACATCTCTTTTGGAGGAAGAGAATGAATCTCAGGAAAAAAATGCTGTTGTGATTTAGTACTGAAGATTTCATCAGACTTCTACACATCGGTTTGGTTTATTCCTTGACATTTTCATACATTACACAGTGTGGTACCGGCTGTTGTCTGTGCTATTAAAACCTTTATGAGTCAGAACTTGGAACAACTCAAATAACGTTACGTATCAATTAAGACCTCGGTTCTCAATCATGAGATTGGGGTCTGTGCTTTTCAGAGAAGAGGAAATGAATTTTCATGTCTTTGCTGAAAGAATGTTGCCTTTGATCTGATAAACAAGAGAACTGAAAACTCTCGTTACGTTCCTGTAGGGGTAGTGAAATTATCCACGCTATCTAATGGAAAGAGCTGCAGTTCAGGTATGCAGTAAAACTTTGAGCTGCATCTGCATCTTGTAAGGTTGGCCTTCCTGGAGCAGCTCCAGTTGAGTGCTGAGAGAGACAGGAGTGGCATTTGCAGAATGTAAATGGCATCATGATCCCCAGTGGGAATTTGCTAAGAAGCTGAAATTAGTTAGAAATAAGACAAAACTAGGCTGATCGGGGAGACAGCTGCCTTGAAGGGCTGGATGTGCAAGCAGTCCCTTCCTACCTGGTAAGACAGACCTGCCTGCACCAAGTGCTATTTTCTAGTAAACCTTCAGATCCCAAAGGAACCTGCAAATCTGTAGGTCATATTCTACATGGCATTCAGTAATACAGGGGTAACTCCTGCAGACCTCACAGGAGATGTATGGGTAGTTTGTGGGACAGTAGTCAGATGGCTGCTCTGTTGGGGGATGCAGCTAATCATCAAGAAGTGGGGCTGGATAAATCTCAAACAGAAGGTAGTTTGTACAGCCAAGAGCTGCAAGAAGATAAAAACTGCTCAAATATGCTTGTGTGTGTTGAGGTGCATAGCATTGACTCTCATTATTAAAGTTAGAAGCCTCATTCTACTCTCACTTGAGCCAATGCTAATTATTATTAATCTGAATAAAAGCGGTGGCAGTCAGCCCTAGTGCAGGCAACGATATCAATAAAATCTATCATCCTGGCCTTGTAAAAGCCTATTGACCAATACAGTCCGACTTTATCTGAAACCTGACATTTATCTGGAAACACAAATGCGTTTTTTCGGTTGCTGTTCCACGTACTGCTGGTAGTTGCTGCAAACACCCTGCACAAGGGAGCACAGGAGGCTCCGCTGGGCAGCGCGTTATCGCGCAGGGTGCGCGTGCGGGGCGGGCAGAGCGGTGCGTCTGCGCCGTGTGGATAGCGCTTGTCAGGAGGGAACAGGGAAGCATCGGCATTGTATTGCGCTAACTTGTTTTTCAGGCCTGTTGGGATGTTTTGGGATCCAGATATCTCCGCTCTGCTGGGACCAGAAAGCAAACACGTATGTGTCATGGGCTCCTAGGTGTTAATAATTTTAATCCATTCTAATACTTAAATATTCCTGTGTCACTGGGTGTTGGTGCCTAAAGCTCATGAGAGGGGAAGAGACACAAGCTGTATTTTCAGTGCCAAGAAATGTACTTTTGCATCACGTCTGCAGCAAGCACAGAAAATGCTGCTGGGGATACTTCAAGGGACTGATCAAGGACGTGGTGCTAGTTCCTGGCGCTGTCTGTGCTCTGCTGATTCACTGTGCACACAGGCAGTGTGGCACAGTTGTGAGTTTGCAGCTTGGAAGTCTAGGTGGGAGACGTGCCGCACGCTTGGAAGTGTGTGCCAGGACTTCTTGTTGGGGGGATTTTTTTTTCCTGTGTCTTTAATGCCAAGCTTTTATCTTTCTTTGCGGTGTTCATGACTAGGGTAGCATTTACTTACTTTCCAAACCCTGCTGTCTTCAGTGATATTTTGGTGAACTTTAAACAATTACCAAAATATTTGATAACTTTTAGGAAAACAAAGCGTATCTATCGCATCTTTCCTCCACAAAACCATAATTTTACCAAGCAACGTTGATTCATGTGAACAAAATGGTACCTCATAAATTCCTGCATATTTTCAGCTTATGCAGGGTTGGGCTTTTATATGCAAGCTACAGAACTGTTCCTCGTTCTCCTGTCTCTACAGGAGGAGTTGTGAGAGAGTTTCATGTTCCTCACTGCAGGACCATGGAGCAAATTTTCAACAGTTCAGACCTTGAAAGTTCTCAACTACCTTGCTGAACTGGGACTTTGAGAAGTGATATTCTTCAGAATCAAAGTAACTTACGGAAATCAAAAGAAATAAATATATGAATAAATGTGGTGTAGCGTGGAGATCAGAGAATAACTTGTGTTTAATCATGAGACGGACTTTCCTATTGCTAAGGAATAGCTGAATTAATGTTATGGTTATCATACTTGTGTTATACATTTTGAAAAGGAAGATAGATGTTGCTTGTTGAAAGGGTTTCTTTCAGGATGCCAAATACTTGCTATAAATATGCTGCTGACTAAAGAGAGTAGTACATGGAGGAGTTAACTGTGGAATGCTAAACAGGAGATTTAAATTACTCTCTGACAACCTGGAGAGATTTCTGTTGCAAAAATGCATGAGAATAACACTTATTTTTAACTACTCTCTTGAATTACTGAAACATACGGTAACTTACAAACAAAAACGTCTATCTGTAGAAGAAGTTAGCTGCCAGCTAGGATTTGGATTGTTTGCCTTTTGAAATGAATTATTCCAGTCCTGCAGGATATTTCCATCAAATGGAGGAATATGCTGTGTGGCAAAAGCTTTATGAATCACTAAAACCTTGCTTAGAGCTTCTCTTGTGTTCTGTGCTAGTCACCAGGATCCCCAACATGTGGGGGGGAAAAAAGTGTCCTAACATTTATATTCTCATTACTGTGTATCGTCATGGTTTACTGTAGTCTGAGATATATTTTTGCCAACAGCTCAGGCTGATCATCTGCTTCAGCTTTAGCTAAAGACTCAGCAAGGGAAGCATGAGCGTGGCTTCCCAATACCCTCGAGAGAAAATGTGCCTGTGACTAGGAAAAAACCCTGCCTGTGACATAAAGATCACTTCCTACGTGCATTTTATCTCATAGAAATGTCCAAATCTTCAGGACGGGGTAGTTCCACACAACGGAGTTTGTGTTTGTCGTTAAAAGTTTCACATTGACCATAGGTTTTTTTGAGCTTCCTATTCATTAAAATAACCAACAACACACGATTTCTTACTTTGATTATTTTTTTTTAAACTCGCACTGGAAATACATACACTGAAATGGATTTAAAACAATTATATCGCAGCGCAACATCCAGAGGGCTGCGCTGTCATCCAGAGGGACCTGGACAGACTGGATAACTGGGTAGTGAGAAATCTTAGGAAGTTCAACAAAGACAAGTGCAGGGTCTGCACTTGGGGAGGAATAACCCCAGTCACCAGTACAGGCTGGGGACCGACCTGCTGGAGAGCAGCTCTGCAGAGAGGGACCTGGGCGTCATGGTGGGTGACAAGTTGACCATGAGGCAGCAGTGCCCTCGTGGCCAAGAAGGCCAAGGGGATCCTGGGGTGCATTAGGAGCATCTGCAGCAGGTCGAGGGAGGGGATCCTGCCCCTCTCCTCAGCCCTGGTGAGGCCACACCTGGAGTACTGTGTGCAGTTCTGGGCTCCCCAGTGCAAGGGGGATGTGGAGCTGCTGGAGAGAGTCCAGCGCAGGGCTACGAGGATGATCCGGGGCCTGGAACATCTGCCCTGTAAGGAAAGGCTGAGAGAGCTGGGCCTGTTCAGCCTGGAGAAGAGAAGGCTGAGAGGAGACCTGACCAGTGTCTATCAGTACCTCAAGAGAGGCAGTGAGGAGGATGGGGCGGCCTCTTCTCAGTGGTGGCCGCTGATAGGACTAGAGGAAACGGCCACAGGCTCAAGCTCCAAAAGTTCCACAGGACCTTAAGGAAAAATTTCTTGCCAGTGAGGGTGACAGAGCCCTGGCACAGGCTGCCCAGGGAGGCTGTGGAGTCTCCTTCTCTGGAGATCTTCCAAACCCGCTTGGACGCAGTCCTGAGCCACCTGCTGTAGGTGACCCTGCGTGTGCAGGGGGGTTGGACTAGATGATCTCTAGAGGTCCCTTCCAACCTTAATGATTCTACGATCTGACAAGAGACATGGGAGCTGGGCGTGCGCTAGGCATGGAGCGCGTTTCCTGCGCCCAGCCCTTCACCAGGCTCCATGTGCTGTGAGCTACAGCTGGGGCTACCCGGGGGAGCTTCCCCAGGGCCCCTTTCCAGCCCTCCTCGGATTTAAGGCGTTTGGAAACATGCAGGTGGAGCTTTTCTTGAGGACGAAGCGTTCAAAGAGTTCAGGGCCCTTGGGGCGGCCGTTGTGAGGCGAATGCGTCTCCCTCCCGCCGCGGTGGCTGCTGTGGCAGGTAGTCACTTGTTTTGCTGCTGAGGAGAGTTATGTAATACTGATATATTTCCCCCCCCGCCCCTTCTTCTTTCCTGCCCTCCTCCACCTCACTGCAATTTCTCATCTCCTTTTCCCTGTGTGCATAACCGAGCTATATTTGCCTGTGCCAAGAAGAGTGAATTAATCATAGGAACCTCTGTAAAGGTCTGTCCCAGCCCTGGCGTCTCGCTGCAGGAAAAGAGAGCACAGGCGGTCGGCCGTGCTCTCCTAGGCAGCGCGTGGCGCGAGAGGGTCTGCGGCTCACTGCAGGTTTTGAATGCAGCAACCCCGTGAGGATTTGTGTGTCACGGCCCCGTGTTGGCTTGGCCGGTTTGCAGGCCGCGCTGCCTAGGGCTCTGCTCGTCTCGGGGCGGTTAAGACTTGCTGTGTCTTTCAGTTAAAGCGCTTGGTTCGTGCGAACGGCCTCAGCCTCCAGGAATATATTTTGTGGAGGATTAGGAATCCACTGCAGTAACGTGTGCTTGGACGCTGTAAACCTCCCTTTGGGTGTCTGAACAATGCTAAAAGACAAAAGCAAAACTTTGATGTTTTCATGTGTGGGAATGAGCCGGAACCTGTTTTTCTGCAACAGTGCAGTTCATATGTCAAATACCCACAGCTGGCCATGCTTCTGCCCCGCCATTTCTTAGGGTGTTCTTGCGCAGGTGGTCTGAGCTGAGGAGGTTGTGGATGTTTCTGATCCTCCCTCTCTTTTCCCCTTGGTTCCAGCATTAGCTTGCGCAAGGGAAGTTTCAGGAGCGACTTGACAGGAGGCAGCAACGTTGGCACGGACGGCTCGCGGTGAGAGCTGAGCTTGTGTCATCGGGCTGTGCTCAGAAGGTGCCCCTGCCAAAAGCAGTATATTCTGGTTTTAGCTGAGTCAGTGAGAGGCCGGTTTGGCTCCATACTAGGGCTTGCTCTGGAATAAGAGGGGGAAAGAAAAGAGGAGCCAGATTGAAAGGGAAGGTGGGGAGCTGGCAGGGCCACTTTCTCTTTAGTGACCCAGCTCTCGGTAGGTGAATCCTGGTCTTGAAAACTGAAGCTTTTGACTTAGGACTGTTTTTTAATGTCAGGCTTCTAAAATGTATTTGTAGTCTGAGCACCCAGCCTACAAATCACGTCTTGTCATGTCTGCTTCTTGGCATGCACATGGTCTGCATCTCGTTGGGGTGGGAAGTCTCTGTGATGAGCAGACGGTTCGGGTTGGGCTTTGGCAGTTCCAGGATGAAGAGAGCGCGGGACGGTCGGTGCTACGTGTCCTGCTTGGTGGGCAGTGCTGCTGCCGTTCCCTGTGTTTGACGTGCAGGAGGAGTGAACCAAAGGGAATAAATGCGCTTATCTCCTGAAGGTCAAGGTTAGAGTTCAGAGTGGAAAAACGTTTTCCTACATCTGCATTGTGGGCACCAGATGCTCGGCAATCCCCCGGCACCATCGGGAGATCTTTCAGTTGAGAACTTATCTGCTTTGTCCCATTTGTGTTAACAGGGCTCATAAACTAAGGCAGGGAAGTTCACCTTCGCTGTGGCTGTTTCCAATTTTCCATTAATGTTGCTACTTGAGCCATCTTGCCTGTAGTATGGCAGGAGTCATATTCATAAAGTCTTCTGAAAACACATTCAGGAAGCGTGGAGAGGGGAGAGAGAGAGAGACTGAACCTGTTGAAAGTGGGAATCTGTTTCCCATGGGAAACAAAGGGAATTTTGGATAGAGCATGTAATGTATTTGCTGAATTTCTGGTCCTATCTGGACATGCTTTTTGATGGTAAAATCTTTGCTATTCAGCTGTTAAGTGACCAGCAGGTGCTCTCTCTTTACTGGAGATCGCTGTTCAGGTTAGCTGGGAGATGACCGCAGACTGACTTGAGTCCATATTAGGAACACATGAAACAGAAATCTTGGAAGAATTTTCAGGCTAACAAAGATATAAAAAGTGCAAGTGGCTTAAAGTTAGAAGCAAGGTGAGTTCAGAAGCGAAGCAAGCAAACGTTTAAGTGAAGCAGTTAATTAACTGTGGACACTATTAACAAAGGCTGAGGTTTCTGTGTTCTTGTCAGTTCAAGTTTGGAGCTTAGGAAAACGATCCAAAGAGATTCTTTATTCCTAAGAGAAAATAATTTGGGAAGCTTATATTATCCTGAAGGTCAGAGCAGATGATCCCAGTTAAGCCTACCTGGCCTGAAGATCTTTTTGAGGTATTTCTTAGAAGCCATGCATCCTCTCTGAACATGTATCCTCCTGTTGCAAATCCATATAAAGAAATGAAAACCAGGAGAGAAAAGCTGGACACTTTTCCTGGAATAGACCTTCTTTACAAATGGAAATATTGGATAACTGACTGACTCATTTTAGCGGTTCCGTATATCAAAATCGTCATTGTATTACTGCTGTTTTTTAATCTTTATAAGGAAACAAGCTCCAAATACTGATATCAAAGAGAGATGTCTTTGGATTTTTTCCCCATCTTATTTCTGTGAACAGAAGTGTAGAATAACAGAAAAGCCAAGCCCAGAAAGCAGATGTTCTGCAAACAGCCCACTCAAAGCATGGGAGCCAAGCACCGATTGGCAGTCTGTTAGCTCTCATGGAGCTTTTCCTGCTATGTCAGAGAGAGATGGATTAGGATTATGCTGTGTAGGAGAACACCAATATTTTCACAGTTTTTTTTTTAAGTTTCTGCTTAAAAAAAAGAGATGATCTTGTTCATATTTGTATTTATAGCTAGTACTCTTTCGTGACTGGAAAGTAAGTTCAAAAAAAAAAAAAAAGAGCAGTCAAGTGTCTCTGAGATGAGATGAATGGGAATGCAGATGGGAACTTCACTCTCTTTATGGAATACTAAATTAAGTGGGAGATGTGTTTCCCTCTGAGACTTCACAAGGGGTACATATTTTGATGATGCATCTTACAGTGTCTTCAGGGGTGCTGAGACATTTTTAAAGCAACACGTTTTGCTGCTGAAGCAGATGTTCCTGCAAGCATTCGAACGCTCTCCCAGCGTGTTGTGTGACTAGCCGTGAGCTGAGTTGCTCTGAACGTGGTACCACTGACTCTGGGAGGTTGCTTTCCAGTTCCTGTTGGCTGCAGCCCTGGAAGCCTGGGAAGCCACGAGTTTCCAGGCGGAGTTTCACGGAGAGGGCTGAAGTTTCCACCTCTGTAGCTTGTCAAGCGCTTCCTCTCCGCCGGGCTCCTGAGCAGAGCTCGGGAAGAAGGAGGAGGAGCTGCCCTTGCCCTGTGGCGTGTTGTGTTGGGTCACACGCTGGAAGCTTTCGTAGCTCGGAGGCTGACGTACTCCGGCGGCATGGACCCCGTTGTACGGCAAGACAAAGCTCCTGTGGTTTTACTGGGGAATAACCGCTGGCCTGTGCTGTGGCAGATGCTCTGGGCACCAGGCAAACAACAGGGCATAATTTAATAGAATTTCTAATGCAAGTAACATTCTTGCTTCAGCTCACAGACTCGAATTAAATCACTGCTGGGAGAAGAAAAAGCTGCTTTTGGGCTAAAAATTTCCAGGACATTTTGTTTGCGTTTGTGCAGCTGGCACATCCACAGCTGATAACTCCTGCAGATGTTGCATGGAGAACTGCAAGGCTTCTGTCTGAAAAAGGCAGTCGTTTCTCTTCAACATCTTAATTAGTTTTATAAAAATAAAAGGAAGAGGTTGGGAAATGTTTGTGGGAGAATTCTTATGGTGTGACCGATTCTCATGAGCCATTCCTGGCTATGATTTGGGCATTGCAGAGTGCCAGGGATCATTCCCAATGCAGAGGAACCATCCCCCTTGCATGGTTTTACGTGTCTCTCTGTGTTTGAAGAAATACTTAATATTTCTACTAAGAAAATGTCAGTCTTCATCTCTTTGGGGGGCCTGTCTTGCAGCATTTCTGTGATGAAAGACAGAGCAAAAATACTTGTTTTCACTTTGCTGTTGACAGCAGAATTCCTCCTTGCAGTTTTTTAGAGAGTCTGTAAAAGGTATGCTGTCTTCAGTACCAGCAGTGATGATGATGCAGAAATTTTACTGCTGTTGATACTGTATTGCACACAGTCTTAGGAGCTGCCTTCTTTAAGAAAAAGTGATCCTTTCACAACGTGCCTAAAAATCAATATGGGATGTGTAAGAAAAGAAAGAATAAGACACAGACGCACTGAGAAGCTTCTAAACCATCTGCTTCTTAAAAAGACAACAGGCAATTTAAAGCTTTGTCTTTCTGGTTTCCGTCTGGAGGGAGCTACTCTCTTATTTTAAGGAAGCAGTGACTGCATCCCTTTACCACCAAAAGCTGAGTATTCTGTAGTGTGTCTAGGTAGGCAGGATGGTTGGTGTGACAAGAGCACCCAGCGTGTGCACTTGAAAAATCCTCTGTTTTCCAAATAGTATCTGGGTCATATGATACTCGCAGGCATGATTCATCCACCTGGGCTTTGTGCCAGTCAGCAACCGCGTGGACCTGACACCCCAAGAATATTGCAACATTATTAAAGCTGTATTTTTTTCTTCAAATAATGCTCCTGATCATAGCTGAAAATAAAAGGCATGTAATTTATAGTTCTTTTCTAAAGGAATTAGCTTTGTTATGTTGATGCAAGAGGTCCAGCATGGAGAGAAGAGGCTGCAGAGCAGATCTTGCTGAATGAGCTCAGCTGGTCTTCAGCTTACCGGCTTTCTTCAAGGTTGCTATCTTGATATAAAATCCTACTGGGAGCAGAGAAGATGTAATTTTTATTTGGGTGTATGTGTTTGAAGCTCAGCTAGCTGTCAAGAGTTAGCCTTACTTAGTTACCATGAGCTAAAAATTGCCTGTGTTCCGCCTCCATTCAACTTTTGTATACAGATGACAATCTCTTTGCGGCACAGAAACGCCGTACACTTAGTACAAACCTAATGCCTTTTTTTTTTTTTTTTCTTTCCAGTAAAGTTAATTATCAAGAAATTAGGTCGTGCTTATTTTTAAGCATGTATGATGTGTGGACAGACACTCTTAATTAAAGATTCAACACATTGTGCTGAGGGAACCATGGGGCTGTGTTTTTAAGATGCCAAGATATCTAGCAAGGCAAAAAGAGTGTAGTAGCGGGGGTGATTTTTTTTTCCTCACTTGTCTCAGTGAATAGTGGGAGTAGATTCTCCTGGGACTTGCTGAGTTGCTGACCTTGCATTTCTTTGTGCCTGTGTTCTTCAAAATGTAGCCCCTAGTGATTTTGAAAACCGGTTACCCCCTTGCCTCTTGGAGTCCTACACAGAGTAGTGTTTATAGAAGCATCATTAGAAAGCAAAGTATGAAATTTCCAGAGTGGACATAAAGAGGCAGCCTTCTAGAGAGGAGGTAAATAAGTGTAACTCCTGCTACCTTGTAAAGCAGTAATTTTAACTTCTATGAAATAAAAACTGAAACAAGTATTTTCTGCCTTCCTGAGTTAGTGAGTTTCCCAGGGAGCAGGATCAGAGGAGGAATATTTGTGAGGATGACTTGGTGCTCTTGCCCTAATGTGTTTTTTGTATTGTTCTTTCTTTCTTCCAGATAAAGAAGAGGCAACAAGACGTGGTGAGGTTTCTGGAAGCCAATCGGATTGAGTTTGAAGAGGTGGATATCACTATGTCAGAGGAGAAGAGACAGTGGATGTATAAAAATATTCCTGAGGACAGGCAGCCTGCACAAGGCAACCCGCTGCCCCCGCAGATATTTAGTGATGATCGGTACTGTGGAGTAAGTAGCTACTGTGGCCATCAACTCACAATGTCCTTGTGGTGCACTGTTTGCCATATAAAAAGTCAAGATCTGGGATAAAGATTTATCTAGTAGTGCCTGAATTAATGTTGACAGCTTGCAGGGGTAGGAGCAGGTAATGTACATGAGTGAAAATTCAGATAATTCGCCTGTAAGTCCTAATGCTGTTTTCAGCTAGCGGGTTTCCCTTCAGAGGAACAAGACTTGGGGCTGTCATGTACTTCCTGTACAACCTGTGAATGGTAAAGTCCTTTGTGAGACCACCAGAATCTGAGGTTTCCTGGATTTGCTGATGCCTTGTTCTAACCCAAGCATAAAAATTCAGCAGGCAGTCTTAGGCGCCATACATGAGGTCGCTGGCTGGACTGAGTTACATTGTCACTGCAATTTAGCCTTCCCTCTTCTGCTGTCTTAGGGTTAATTGCATCTACAGTCAGAGAGTCTTTATGCAGTCAGAGTCTCTAGGGTAAATGGAAACCAATTCTCCTCAAAATGTACAATAGTTTTATTTTTCCCATAAAGTAAAGGAGCTTGAGAGTTGTCTTCATCTCCTGAGAGACTGCTAAGCATGAGAGTCCGTGACTGACAGCAGTCTGATGGATGGGCAGGTTTCTCTGCTGGTGTGGTAAGCTGCAGTAGTGTTTCTGTCCACTAGTGCAACCCAACGCACCAGCCTTTGACTGATGTGTTAAGGATGGCACCACCTGAGTGTTTTATTCTCCTGCGTAGCCAGGATGGCCTGCTGCAGGCCCGAGTCTCTGGCACTGGCATGGTTTGGGAATATCTTCCCTGAACTTGGACTCATCTTTAGGCAAAATATTGTAAAAAGATGAGAACTGAGGCTCCATCAGCTTGATGAAGTCAAGGCTTTCAGGCTTCAACCTCATGGCTTGCCCATGCTATGGGAGGCAGGTGTGGGGTACCCGTTAGCCCAGCTGCAGTTTGATGTGTCTCATCAGGAAGCGGGCGGGTGGCGCTTGTATGTGAATGCTGCAGGAGGATGAAATGGGATTAAAATAGCTGAATCAGAGCATCTTTGATGTCTGAGCTACTGTTTCTTACCCCTTCTACATCTTTTCAGCTTTTCTTCATACTATGTTTTAACCCAGTCTTAGAAAACCTGTTAATTGCTGTTTGGAATTAACCAAATAGGCGAGGCAGGAGATGTCATGCAACGTGGAGATGATCTCATTAATCTGTCTGCTTAGCTGATAGCTGTTTTGGTTGAACAGAGGTAATCCTATTACTAGACCTCAATGAGTGAACATCTTTAAAGAGCAAACATACTTTGAGAAGAATCTGTATATTTTCTAGGGTAAAGGAAGAAGCACGTGCAGTAACATTCCTGAGTTATCCTCCCAGTGCTAGTTAATGAGGCTCTTAGGTAACAGAGTTGAGACAAAACATTAGGCAGGAGGCAAAGGAGGTCAGCTCTGGAAAATGGGGTAGAATATTGCAGAGGGATTAGATGAAGTAAGCAGACACTGCACATGTCTTCTGCTCTTGTGATTTTACATGGAGGTCTTTCATCTTGACACAAATATTTCAAAAAAAAAAAAGAATACGCAGAGATTCTGTCAACTGAATTAGTGAAAATTGTACCTTCTGGTTTCTGATTTGTGTCCAGGCAATTTCTAAATCCAATTTGCTCTGTTCACAAAGGGCTGTCTGTTTTTCTGCCTGCCAATTCTGCGGTCTCACCATGTTACCAGGAAACTACCTATATACTCATTCTGGCATATGCATTATTACTGACAATCTAAATTGGTCAGATCCTTTGTTGTTTCTCCAAATGTATTAAGGCTAGATAGAGAAAAGCAAAGTAGGTGCACTTTTTATTTTGTCCTTGTTATTTCAAGAGAGTTTCACAGAAATACGACGTACAAGCCAAAATAGAGTATTTTGTGCTCCCAGCCATACTGTTTTTCTGTGTTAGGAAAAGCACTGATGTCTGTCTTTTATTTTCTTTGCTCCATCTCTTCCTTAGTGGAAAAACTCATCAGTGTGCTCAGGGGTATTACCTGAGAATAGAATTTTCAGGTTAGAAAAACATCATTTGAATGATCACTTTTCAGAAAGTAAATGCACGTTAGAGGAAGTTCATCTTCAGTCTTTTACTTAAACATAGGAAGCTGGCTGGTTTCAGCTATTTGATTTTGTGATGGCTTGTAGGGGGAAAAAGGTCAAAAAAGATGACCAGAGCTTCCTGGTTCACAAAACCAAATGTCTTGCACCTGGGAGGAGGGATCCTCCTCGTATCAAAGGACAACTGCATGTCTTGGTAAGCAAGACCTTGAAATTTGGTCTGAGTTGATGTAACCACAGATGGCATCATTAATCTGTCTTGTCCTTTCTGAGTCTTTGGAGATCTGCTCCCTGGTTTTTCAGTAACAGGTTCTGCTAATGGGATTTTGATATACAGTGCTCAGCAAGAAGCATTTTTACTTCCTGTTCACAAGATAAATAAGAGCTGTGATCCTAGAAGAATACAAATCATTTAACTGATAACCCAGTGTTGTGTGCTAGCACAAACACTATGATAACTTACATATATTTATGCCTTTGCAATCTGTTGTTTCGTCGTAGTGACATTGCTGTAACATTGCAAGTGTGTGAGGAAAGCGTCGACTAAAATGATCCCAGTGATCTTGCTCTACTTAGTGCTATGTAAGAATATGGAAATTTCAGTGTATGTGCTAGGAAGGAATTCTTGCACACAGTGTAAGAAAAGTAAATCTGAAATACTTTGAAAGGACAAGAGTGCAGAGCCATTTTCTTCAACAGGAACTCACCAACGCTTTCAACGCTGAACAAATTTTTATTTAACTGGCAATCTAAAGCCTTTTGGCTCAGGAATTTTACAGTGTATAGAGATGATGTAGCATCAGCTAAAGGACTGTGAATGAGACCTTCATTTAATGCTTTATATCTTTCATATAGCAGTTTTGTCACTTCCTGCTGCAGCTGTAAGCAACTATGAACTGTTTTCAGTCCTCTACTTAGATTAAAGTAACTAAAAATTAGATAGCTTGTTTGTAAAGCTGTTTCAGTATTTAAGGACATCCGTGCTGGTCATGAGTCTCTGAATTGATGAAGACAGAACTTTTAGAGTCAGGGTGACATTTGGCACTTCTGTTATGTATTGTGTTTTAAATCCTTTCTCTAAGAGATTGTCGTGCTCATATTGACAAAAAAATGTCCTTATTAGGTGGGCCAGTCTGTATTCACCACTGTTTAAGCTACTGAGAATACTGTCTTGAAGAATTGCATTAGTCTTGACTATGTACTCCTCAGCTATTACAGATTTGTCAGTCTGGGACAGTACAAAAGCCTGTGATGACTAGATTTTAAGCCATTTTCTTTCTTTCTTTCTTTTTTTTTTTTTTTTTTTAAGACGCTCTCTATGTGGCCTACTGACAGCAGGATTCTTTTTATTTCCCTTATCAGAGCATAAATTGACATTTTAGGGTCATATTAAATTGTCTGTATTGTTTTTTCAAAAGAATTTTACTTGAATCCTTTTGCACAGTAATGAGGACAGAAAGTCCTGTTTTGGTGGAAAGATGGAGATTGTGTTTGGGTGTTCACTATCTAAACCCTTTGCTTTCAAGGTTACAGAAAAAAAATCTGAATGCTCTAGTTTCTCTTGTGAATTTATGTGCACCCAGTCACACCAGTGATTTTGCATATGAGTTATTCAGATTATTCTAAAGAATTGCTGGTAGGATACACCATAGTACCAACTCTTCAGCATTTTACAGGTTATAAACGCTATTTAAAAACAATAATTACTTATTTGAATTACTGTTTTTATTGAGATCCTGGAAAATCCAGGTAAATGGAAAGATCACCATAGATTCAAATGTTAGGGCTGGATTCACAAGGGACTGTGGCATGATGCCAAGCACTGATGTGTAGATTTGGAGCCTGTGGCTTCCAGGATGCAATTTGCAGTCCCAGGCTGGGGCTCCAGCTTCTTCATGCAGTAGTGAGAAGCCACAGATACATATATCTAAGCAGGATATAAAGCAGCCATAGCATTGAGCATGGAGAGCTCTTAAAGCAGCAGGAAATTCTGGAAAACTGGGCCTATGCCTCGTACTTCCCTTTCCAGCTATATCTGAAATCTTTGCAACTGAGTTCACAACCCATCTTGGACTAGAAGTCAATCCCGGATCTCTTAGAAGGCTGGAGATCTCCAGTTCTCAGTGAAATGGTACTCTAATTTTAACCTTGCAAAACTGCAAGCTAACACTTGGAAGCAATGAAAGTTTTATGTGTAGAAAGTGTAGCACTGATGTGGGATTGCCTGAAATTTAGGCCAAGGAACATTCAAAGGAAATCTGTTCCCAGGTGAGAATTTGAACTGAGGAGTAAATATTTACATAACAGACTGACTTTCTTTTTCTGTCTGTCTGTCTTTCTGTCTGTCTTTCTGTCTGTCTGTCTGTCTGTCTTTCTTTCTTGGAAGCTGCCCAGATGGTTTAGAGTGAGCCCTGGTAGATTGCCTAGTGGGCAGAGCAACAGACACAAAGATACATGATATTTATTGTCTTTCCCTGAAATGTAATATATGGATATCACTTCCATCAGAATGGCAAAGGCCTATAGACAAGGAACAAGCAAAGCTGAAAAGGCTGCAGTGTTCTCCAGAAACTACTCAGTATTCTGGCAATTGCTGTGGCACCGATTTCCCTATTGCTCTACCCTGTGAAATACCAGGGTATACTCTCCCTCTCTTTTTTTTTTTTTTTTTTTTTCCTCCTTTTCCTCTTTTTTAAGGTCATGAAGAGTCACACGCATTTCTTAAAGAAGGTAACGCAGAGCTTGAGCTCTGTCTCTGCGTGCCCAGGCTGCAGTGCTTTCAGTTGAGGAGCTGAGCGCTTGCGAGGCTGAACGGGCAGTCAGCAAGGCTGCTTTCAGGTCCCTGCACCCTTGCAGGTGTCTCCCGCAACTCACTTTTAGCATCTTGGTGTCCAGGTTGGTCTTCAGGGAAGAAGGAACTCCCCTCACCAGATGGAAGCTGGTGTTCATTGCTTGGAGATCGTATGGCTGTTGAGATAAGTGGTGGATGGTGCTGAAACTTGCTTGATTTTAAGACACCCACCCACACAAATTTTTTATCCAAGAGGCAGTTCCCTGAAATTTAAGCTCTTTGTTTGAAATTGTCCTTGGTTACCTTTTGCAGCTGCTTGCAGGTAGTCTGTGGATCCCAGGCAGAACATGGAAGAGTTAGGGCCAGGACATTGCGCTGTTTGTCTTCCTAGTTACAGCACTTCAAGCAAAGGAATAGAGAAGGTAGAGCTGTCATTGGAAAGGCAACAGCTGCCCATGGCTCTTCTCCACGTTGGCAGGATTTTACTCAGCCTGTTCATGGGATCCATACCGGTGTAACTCGTAGGTTCCTTCCGTGCTTTCAGCTTCTGCCACTCCACTGTTGATCCATGTCCTGAGGCAAAGGACTGGAGTTCTTTGTAGTATGTACTTCATTAAGGGGGAAATGGGACTAGAGCGATCAGCCTACCTAGTGCTGGAACTTAAGAAAACAGAAACTCAGCAATTCGGTAAAAATAAAGTAATGGAAGAATGTTATCTCCCCCAGAATAGTTTGAATTGTCTCAGTAATGTGTCAGTGCTGCCTTTCTGCTGTAGTGGGGTGGGGAGAGTGCCATCCTGTTGAGCTGCACCACTTGCATTTGCTGTCTTTCCTTTTTCCTTTCTAGACTTCATGAAATAACTGTTTCAGGGTGAGTTAGCAGGCATTTTAACTCTGTTGCCGAGTCACCAGCAAACATGGCATCAGCCACAGTTTGTCGTGTGCTGTCCAGAATGGAGCTGTCCCTGACATCTACCTCCCTCGCACTGGGGCCTCAGCATATGTAGAGATGAGCAAATACACCTTAGAGCGCACAACACGTTGCTCTGCAGACTCAGTGATCAAAGCCCTTCAAAAGTCCTGCCCGGGGATCTCATTTGAGGTGAGCCAATGGAGACCGCACCATGTTCAGTGCTGCGCAGACAAGGTCTTGTGCTGGGGCAGGGGGGCTAGACTAGATGATCTCTAGAGGTCCATTCCAACCTCAACCATTCTGTGATTCTGTTCTCCTTTGCAATCCCGTTTCCAGGAGGGACGCTGGTGTCTCATTCTCTGGGCTACATGGAGTAAGTCAGGCAGGAGCAGAGTGCTGATTCAGTTCGTTTCAACTGCGAGTTCCCCAGCACTGCTTGTAAGAGCAATTACCTTGTCTCTTTTGCAAGAATGCAGAGAGATCATCATCATGTTTAATAAGTGATCGCCAAAGAGAAACAATTTCTGACAGCATGGCAATAGACTTTTCTTTATGTTGATATCTGATAATTAATATATATGAAAATATCCATATATAAGAATGCTACATTTGTAAGCTACAGTTGGGCAAGTTGCTTGTTTTTTGCTTCTTGGTATGGAAAGGTAAACACCTGATAAGCAATAAAAATGTTTCAGATGTTTAGCAAGCTCTTTTTCTCATTGCAAACTGAAAGAAACAGGGCAAATTTTCTCTTTTAAAGAAACTTATTAGGAGGACTTTTAATCATTGTTGCTGTCTCCAAAACGTCATAGAGGACAATATTTTTCTAATCTCAGTTACAGTAATGGATGGACATTATCTATATAATTACTGACTGGTAATTGAAACCTACTGTATCAATATTGTACTTTGCTGCTTACCCAATGCCATAATATTTGCCCATGTCCCTTGAAGCACAAATTGTTCTTTTTATGCTGATATGCAGTATTGACAGTTTTAACATTGGTGTGCAGAAAACAGTTTCTCCCAGCAGGGACAGGGCGTGTTTAAGCAAGCCTCCGTGTACCTGCTTAACAACCTGAGCCAGATTAATTACCACTCTGTCTGTAATCACATCACTGCAGTGGTTTGATCCCCCAGCACCAGGAAAACATCACGCTTCAGGCATGCACATTTGGGATACACATCATAGCCATGCTGAGCTGGGTGAACAGTGCCTAGCAGTGGCTGCAGAGAGAGGAGAGCTACCCTGGAAGTGGAATTTTGGAGGAGGAAAGAATTCCCACGATCAACAGCTTTCTTGCCGGAGCGGATGGTAGAAAACCCACATAAATGCCAGAATGACACGTGTCGTTGCGAAGAGTTAAATCCAGATTTCCTGACTGCTAGACTGCTATGTCAAGGGCAAGGCTGCCCTTACTTTAATGCAGCATTTGAGTAGTGGCTGGTAGTGATTTCTGGATAACTGAGACATTAAGAGATTTCTGCCTCTGATTAATCTGGCTTTAAAGAACTGCAGAGTAACCATTGCACCTCCTAGTTGGAGGGTCACTGGAAGGACTCGGATTTTGAAAACAAAACTATAAAGCTTCAGACTTTTATTTTTGTTGTTACTAGCACATTGAATGGACAATTACACTTTGATAATTATTTTAAAACTTTGCGTAACATATAACCTAAGATAATACAAATGGCCTTATTATGTGAGACTGAAGCTCACATTTGTTTCTGCAGCAGTCGTAAGCATCTGCCTAGGAAAGGCTACGAGCAAGACAAGTAGCTTCA
This sequence comes from Nothocercus julius, assembly GCA_013398735.1. Taxonomy (NCBI): domain Eukaryota; kingdom Metazoa; phylum Chordata; class Aves; order Tinamiformes; family Tinamidae; genus Nothocercus; species Nothocercus julius. The sequence continues at coordinate 1,176,886 of VZSV01000006.1, forward strand.
CCACCTTCCTCTCATGTGGAGTTACTTTGCTTCTGAAGACCGCAGTCTTCCTCTCTGTTCTCGTGCAGAGTCACTCAAGCCATGGGTTTGATGGTGAGAAGCTAGGCCTACTGCAGCCAGATAGCTGTTAAGAAGCATTTTCTGACTTGAAACGGCTTTTAACTTACCTTATTGGCACTCCTGTCACTTCTCTGTCCTCTCAAACCATCCTGTATCTTTTCTCCTCACTGGCATTTGTCATTCTCTGCAGCTTTCTGTACCCTTGTTCCTTGATGTATCACCTGTATTTTGTGGCTTTTTGAATTTTCCTGAGGGATTGAGCACCACCGCCTCAGTGGTGATTCATGTTCACTGTCTCTCTGTTCCTCTTGCTTTATTAGCTTTAATTAGTCACTGATGTTGCCAGAGTTTTATATGTTAACAGCATGTAATTAGCGGCTCTGGAAAGCGTCAAAGATGATAATTTAAAGCGGTATAGCCGAAATTATATTTATACATGTAGCTTCCATTTGAAGTGGAATGGTGGGTGGCAGTTTGCCATACCACCTTGCCTGTGTATTTTTAGGTTAACAGCTGCTTTCTGGATGCCTCCAGGGTGTCAGTGGGAGCCGCTTCCTTGCAGGAAGGCAGGATCCTGCTGCTCGGCTGCTCCCCGCTGGCTGGTGGAGCTGCCTGGCATGGTGACAAGGGATCTGAGCTAACTTGTCATCTGCAGCAAAGCCTTGTGCAGCAACAGGGAGCCCCTGACTTGCCATGGAGAGCTCATGGAGCCTCTCTCCTCTGTGGGATGCAGAGTGTCCCACAGCGCCTTCCCAAGTGGCACCTCCTGCCTTGCAAGCGCCTCGGGCCCTTGCCTGTGTTCGAAGCTTCCAGCTCCCTCTGAGCTTCCAAACATTTTCCTTCTTCAGTGTTTTTCTTCATCAGCAGCTAATGCTGATAGCACCAGTACAATATTTGTTTCTTCGTGTCCCCACAGTCTGATTTGGTGTCTTTACAAACATTCTAAATCTGTGCAGACCTCCTCCTCTTTTAAAAGGGGGGTGTTTTTGGAACATCTCTTATCCTGTATCTCTTCTTGGTTGGTAAAAGTACAAGTAACACTGGAGATCGGAGCTTGATCTTAGGAAGGTGAATGCTAAATGTAACATGTTAGTAATAAAGAAGCTTATTTTATAGGAAAATATGGTAGTATTTTGTATTTAACCATGTGGTTGTCAAGGTCTGGGATATGGTATTACCTGGGGTGCATTAGGAGGAGCGTCTCCAGCAGGTCGAGGGAGGACCTCTCCTCAGCCCTGGTGAGGCCACACCTGGAGTACTGTGTGCAGTTCTGGGCTCCCCAGTACAAGAGGGATGTGGAGCTGCTGGAGAGAGTCCAG
>VZSV01000006.1:1178534-1222086 GCA_013398735.1 Nothocercus julius
TGGAGATCTTCCAAACCCGCTTGGACGCAGTCCTGAGCCACCTGCTGTAGGTGACCCTGCGTGTGCAGGGGGGTTGGACTAGATGATCTCTAGAGGTCCCTTCCAACCTTAAGCATTCTATGATTCTATGATTGCTGTTCTCAGAGGATACGTTGGTGATGAAGTCACTGTTCTACCACAGGAGAATTATTTAAGGAATTCAACTTCTATAGGACTCTTCCTTGAAGTTTTTTGTGTTTAAAAGTATTTTGTTTCCTAAAATGCCATTTGAAAAACCCATTGGAAACTTACTTTTAGGCATTTAATCACCTTTATGCCTACAAATGCAAATCAGCATTTGTATTTTTCTGTGAAGTAGTGAAAGGTGTTAGAAAAATTGTGTATTTTTCTTTCATTTTGGAGTTGGTGTTATTGTTACACTTTAAAATGCTTGTTAGGTGTGCATAGGAGAATATGGGTAAGTATCAATGAATATTTTCCTGAAAAATGTTATGAATCACCCTCCATTCTAATACACAGTATGAGAAGATCAAGCAGGAGAACACTAGCACAAATATTGACTGATCTTTTTTCCTCCAGGATTATGATGGCTTTTTTGAATCAAAGGAAAGCAACACTGTCTTCTCCTTTCTTGGACTGAAACCTAGTTTGGCATCAAAGGTAAGTGTAATATTGCAGACTTCTTATGAAATTTGTGAAATATTGAGATTAAGTTTTCTTTGAACAGAAAGAACTCTGTGTGTTTAGATGGGCCTCTATCTTGATAGCTCTCCATATCAACCTAATGCTAATGAGGTAATTGGAGATGCTGCAAATGCTGAGAGGTAAAGCATTTTAAATGAAGCCGAGTTTTACATGTGAGTTAATTTGAGACAGCAAATGAATTAAGTTCAGGGAACATATTTGGCTTCCATTTATCAGTGTAAATTGAAAGCAACTGACTTAATTGTAACAGAGCGCTGAGTTTAGGACTTAAACCCTGATTATCTGTGGCTGGTAACACCAAAACATCATCTTTCTGGGCCAGCCTGCCATAATGGGCTGACCAGGATGACATTTATTCCTTGAGTATTAAAAAAATGTGCTGAAATGGTGGAATTGTAGCAACATTTTAAAAAACATGTATAGCAGGACAGAGCAGAGAGCTAGGTAACATGTTCCTGTTGAGGGCGATGTAACAGAGGATGCTGTACTGCCTTGTGGAAGCCTGAATGTGCCTGGACACTCATGCAAGGAGAGTGAATATGATGCTTCTATGGGCATCATATCTATGGGATCAGATATCTAGGGGAAGATTTTCTTCTGAGTTTGGTTAGTAGTATGGTTTCAGGCCTGGTCTGTAGTTCTCCAGTATCTATAAAATTCCTTGTTTGCTAGGAATTCCTTTATTTCTGGACTCTGTGGGGGAGTTGAGTAGGAGGCAACCTCAACAGGGAGCCACAGAAGCAGTTTATTTTGTCAGCCTGCTGTGTTTCCTGTCTTAAAGAATTAGTCTTAGGAAAAAGGTGATCTCATACTGAAACGAGAGGTAATGCTTCTCTGCAGCTCTATTCCTGGGAAATATAACCTGTTGTAGGTCTAGAGGAGCATCCATACAAATGTGATCCAATCACTATTTGAGTCTGTCAAGAAAGTGAGGCATCCTTAGCTTTACAGGGACTAGGGCTAGAGGTACCCCTATTACAAAGGATTTCCCTGGGTCAGACACTGAGAAAGGAGGAAGGACTGGGAGGGACGCGGAAAGAGGATGAAATTCACAAAGGCAGAGGATGAGAAACAAAGAGCATGTTATAGCATTAACAACCCTTTTTTTTTTTTTTTTTTCTTTTCTTTTCTTTCTTGAAAGTAGGAGTCAGAACCCTAGGAAACCTGTCTGAAGCTTCAACAAGCTCATCTTCTGAATGGACGACCCTGCTCTTTAGCGCACGATGGCTTCCCTAATGGATCACTGTGATAGAGCAACACGCATCATTATATGTTCTGCTTGCCACTGGGATGGTGCTCGCCAACAGTATGGAGTTAATAACTTATCTGTGAAATGGGGTTAAGACTGAGCTGCTCATCTTCCTTTTCAAAAATACTCATTGCTGATGTTTCACATTTGTCTTTAGATAGCTTTTGTAACTGGCACTGACATTTTCTGACACACTTTATAGGATGAAAAGTGGTTGTGTAAGGGCCTATATAGTTAATGGGTGCGCTCACTTGATCAAGTTCCTTACCTTTTAAAATTCTTGTAATTTGGAATAACGGCACTTGGAATTCGCTCACTCTGATAGCTAGAGTGCTGGTGCTTATTAGATAGTCTGTGTTATTTGCAATCTGGTAGATAAAAGCAGTCAATCTTAAGATCTCAGTCCAAGTTAAGAACTGCCATATATCTGCTCTACTTTACTGTGGTGTTTATACTAATGTATGGTTATTTTAAGAGACATGAGCTGCTAACCTTAATCATGAAAACTTGATTTGCCTCATGAAGAACATTGCAACTGGCTGTTTAAAAACAGTTGTTAGCAGGGATGGGGTGCCAAGATGAAATATTTTGACAAGAGTCCTTTTCCAAATACAAGTAAAATGTGCATGGATAGAAAATACTGGGTAGTTCAGAAGATGAGGTCTCACGGCTAATTATTATATTAAGTAATAATATAGTAATTCTGTTAAGTTAGAAAGACGCAGCCAAAACCTTGAGTTTCCCTCCAATAACATACTGCTCCATCATTATCCACCTAAGAATCAGGAAGATGCTTTGAGAGTGAGGGCTCAATCCTGGTTAAAAACTCTGCCAAGCACACGTAACTTGCCCAGGTGTTGTTCCCATGTGCCCCCTCCTCCCCAGATATGGGAAGGGATGCCTCAAGGACAGTGAGAAAGCTGCGTGTGTGCTACGCTGGACAAGGCTGCAGTAGTCAGCCCTACTGTGGAGCAGGAGCAAAGGAAAGGGAATTTGGCCCAGAGGCACTGCTTTGGTGCACATAGCAAAAATTAGGCCCTTGACTTGCCAAGAAGCATTGCAAAATGCATTTTAGCAAGAAGTCAAATCACATTCTGCATTTTGAATCACTTTTAGCTCCTTAAATAACAGCTAAGCTGGAATATAGTTAATGCTGAAGTGATTTCAGAACGTCTGGGTAGTGCTGTTCCAGTAACTGTCCTTATGTCATTGTGTAAATGACAGAGTACAAGAGCCTTTCTTCAATCCCAGCATCACTTACACTGTGTTTTGAGGTAAGCCAGACTTCCAAGGTTGTCTGCCTTGGCTTCAGCAAGTCTTTCAACACCATCTCCCATAACATCCTAATGGGGAAGCTCAGGAAATGCGGATTAGGTGAGTGAACAGTGGGGTGGATTGAGAACTGGCTGGATGGCAGAGCCCAGAGGGTGGTGATAAAGGAGGCCGAGTCTAGGTAGAGGCCTGTGGCCAGTGGTGTCCCGCAGGGGCCAATACTGGGCCCGGTGCTGTTTAACTTGTTCATCAGTGACTTGTCTGTGCCTGGTCGAGGGCACAGAGGGCACCCTGAGCAAGTTTGCTGATGATACCAAACTGAGTGGAGTGTCCGACACTCCAGAGGGCTGCGCTGCCATTCAGAGGGACGTGGACAGGTTGGAGAGTTGGGCAGAGAGGAACCTCATGACGTTCAACAAGGACAAGAGCAGGATCCAGCACCTGGGGAGGAATAACCCCGGGTACCAGGACAGATTAGGGATTGACCTGCTGGCTGACAACAAGTTAACCATGAGGCAGCAATGTGCCCTTGTGGCCAAGGAGGCCAATGGGATCCTGGCTGCACCAGGAGGAGAGTTGCCAGCAGGTCGAGGGAGGGGATCCTGCCCCTTTGCTCAGCCCTGGTGAGGCCGCACCTGGAGTACTGGGGTCAGTTCTGGGCTCCCCAGGACAAGAGGGACATGGAACTTCTAGAGTGGGTCCCGCGTAGGGCCATGAAGATGATTAAGGGACTGGTGCATCTATCGTATGAGGAAAGACTAAATGAGCTGGGCCTGTTTAGCCTAGAGAAGAGAAGACTGAGAGGGGATCTGACCAACATGTACAAGTACCTGAGGGGAGAATGTAGGGAGGATGGGGCCAAACTCTTCTTGGTGCTGGCCAGCAACAGGACAAGGTGTAATGGGTACAGGTTGATACGCAGGCAGTTCCACCTCCATGTGAGGAAGAACTTCTTTCCTGTGAGGGTGCCAGAGCCCTGGCACAGGCTGCCCAGAGAGGCTGTGCAGGTTCCTGCTCTGCAGATCTTCCCAACCCGCCTGGCTGCCACCCTGTGCCCCGTGCTCTGGGTGTCCCTGTTGGAGCAGGGGGGTTGGACTAGATGATCTCTAGAGGTCCCTTCCAACCTCAACCGTTCTGTGGGTCTGTGAAAAGCTTCTTTTTCTAACATGAACTCTGAAGCTGTCATTTATGGTTGCGGCTGATGCCTTTTTGATTTTTTTTTTTTTTATTATTATTATGCTGTTGGGCACTCAGAGAAAGAGTTTGGCACCATCCTTCTTGTTGCTGCCTTCTGGGTAGTCATAGTCTACTGGTAGGTTAACCCCTTAACCTTCTTGTTCCCCGAAGCCAACCCAGCTTCCTCAGCCTCTCCTCACAGGCCATGTGCTTTAGGCCCCTGGTTGTCCTTGCTTGGTGGAGGGCTCCTCCCAGTCACTACTGATACATGGCCACCCCCAGGTGCAAAACTTAGCACTTTTTCCTGTCAAACCCAAGGAGGTCTGTGTTGGCTCAAGGTTTTTGAGGTTCCCCTGCGCTGAAGTTCTGCCCTGTGTTGTCAGTCACTCTTCCAAGTTGAGTGTCATTCGCAGAGGGTGCTGATTGTCACTCAGGGTCATCATTCAAGTGCTTGATGAAGATTGTGAGCAATAGGAGAAACGTAGCCTCCGGTTTTGGTGTAGTAGTTCATTTGAGACGACAAGGGTGTACTGTGACCAATGTTCATGACTGCTGATGACTGCGGTGAAGAATAGGTTGTCTGTCTTTTGGTGTTGTTTCAGCCACGATGTACTTAAAATTGTATGTTTTTTTCCTTAGAACAAAGGCAAAAAAAGTTTTAAAAAAGGAGAAGCTGAAAGAAGCCATCCATAAATCAATTTCTCTTTAGATCCTCCTGTGCCTCCTCAGCTCCATTAAAGGAGCTGGATGGGACATGAGCACACACAGATTTAACCCCATGGTTATATTTACTAGTCAAAATCTTGGCTATAGCACCTTCTCTAGCAGTATCTTGAGGAGGAGCTGATAACATACATGTATGTATATATTTTTCAGAATTATATAGTTGCCTGTGGTAAGTTATTGTGACACTCATGTCGCTAATCCCGTATTTTTATGAGACTCAAACATTCACTATAAGAATGTGACAAAAAGAGGAAAAAAAAAAAAAAAGCTGTACTTTCTTAACTAACAAATTCTATATAACTCTTTCTAAAGAAAAGAATATTATTTAACTTTGCAAAGAACATGGATATAAATTTATGTAATTGCACAGTCAGTTACAGAGAAGCCATCCTGGATTTATCATGTACTTGATATGTTGTAAACTTTGAGAACTGTCTGAAGACCCAGTTTTGAAAAGCTTACAGAAGTATGTCCACATGAGTATTCCCAGTCTTACTTATCTCACACTGACTTCTCTAGGGCTGAAATTGCTTTCACAAAATTCCTTCAATTTTGATAATTGCAGAATAGCAGCCTCTAGTTCAGTGGAGAACAAATTCTGTTACAGCTATTAAGTAAAAATAGCTTATTTCAAAGCGCGCAAATGGGCGTAATCAGCTGTATGGACGTCACTACTAGCTCCAGAGGTACTCTGCTTGCTGGTGTGGATTGGCTTTGCAAGTCCAGTAGAATATTTGCTTTTGAATTTAATTGTAAGTGGCTATTTTTTTAAAGAAAAATATATATGTTGCCTGAATGTGAATTTTGTCTAATGTGCTACAGCCTTATTTTTATAATTAAAACAAGTAGAGTTTTAGTTTGTTACATAAGACAACCTGTGATTTTTTAAACCAGTTTTGTAGTAATGAAATGTAACTAATCAGGTAACTGAAAAGCTTGTGGAAATTAGAGCCGCTGTTGAAAGAAATATTAAATTCCTAACTTTATTTAAAACCTACTTGCATGGAAGTAGGTGTGCTTGAGAGCCAAATGGTCACATTTTTAGCTAATGCTTTCAACTAGCCCGGCTTTTTAAAAGGGAGAACAGTGTGAAGTAAACTTTAAATCTTCGTATCTATCTAAATTTGCTATGTGGACATATGTATACACACACACACACATTCACTGTATCAGTGGCTTTGATAAGAGATGCTTCTGTTAGTGCCACACACTGCTGGTTAGTGCCTTGTCAGAAAGACGACTGTTACTGTAGGGGCCTCTTAGACTCTCTTGGACCCAGAAGGAGATAGTTTCTATGACTTATTTTTTTAATAATGCAGTAAATAGATGTGGTGACCTGAGAAGACAGACACATGTTTGTAATGCTGAAACACTTTTTGATGAATCTGGTAAATTCTTGATTTTTCTTAGGGCAGCTTTCTCTCCCTCATGCCCTCCCCTTCTCCTCCCCTCTTTTTTTTTTCCCCTGCATATGGAATATTTTAGGATCAAGCCTTCCAAGGAAGTAGTCCCGGGTAAAGCTCTTAAATCCCTGTTCAGGCTCAAAAATAACTCTGAAGTGCTGAGCAGCCCAGGTGCTACCCCTGACATGATGAGTTGCTGCCCAGCTCTCAGTAGCCTCCTTGGTTCTCCCTCCCTGTATCTTGTTGTCAGACTGCTTATTTAGGGAGCCAAATTCTTGGAATAACGTTATTCAGAAGTAGAAGCCTAAGGTTTTAGGCAGGGCCTTGTGGCCAGGGAGCTGCCCTCACTTGAGCGTGAGAGTGGGATCTTATCCAGGATGTGCCAAATCCCCTTAGTCTCCCTTGACACGTCCATCCAATTTGGTACAACCACTTGTGTGAGCAGTGCGAGGAGCGGGCCCCGCGTGTTCGCCCTGCTCGGCCAGGAGTGTTGCAGAAGGGCACAGAGCACCTTCGTGTCCCCCTGAGGAGCTGCTCTTGCGCGGGCTCGCTGCCTCATCCTGTACCCTCCTGCACACGAAAGGCTCCCTCACGGATTCGGGAAGGGAGATGGAGAATGGCTCCTCCAGAGGCTGGGCTCACCCCCTCCTTCCTGCTTCCTCCCTCTCCCCGGTGGGCTGTGTCCCTCCGTGCAAAGCTCCGATCCCAGTCCCGCTCCCGCGACGCCGCGAGCGCGGGGCCGGCCTGCACCTTGAGCGCGTCCGTGTTTTGTTATCAGCGGGAGAGGGGGCCCCTTGCATCCTAGGCTGCGCACGCGTGGCGTTCTGCATCATGTGTTACCACTGTGTTCATCTAATAAAAAATGTCACTCAAAAAAAAGGTGCTGGGTCCCTGTTGTTTGTGCCAAAGAAAACAATGGAAAAGAAAGAGGCGAAATCTGTATCTTGCTGCAGCTCCCTCTGGTGACAGCCTGGTGCTTCAGCCCAGCCAGCCTCGGCAGAGGAAGGATTTTGGAGCTGCCCCCAAGGGAGGAAAGAACCTGATTCTGCAGGATGCTAAGCAGGTTTGGGCCCTGTTGATTTCGTGGGAACAATAGTGTGCGTGGGAACAATAATACGCAGAGTGTCTACCCTGCCTAGGTAGACACTCTGCATATTATTGTTCCCATGCAATCAAGAGGGTAGATACTCTGCGTATAGATACTCCAGATCTTCTGTGATAGAGCCTTCCATTTTTTTTCACTTCACTTAGTTGATAAATAGCATAGAAATGAAGCCGGATCCTTCGAGAATAGCTAGGAAGTTTTCACACATCAAAGTTCGGCTCCTGGGACTAAAATGCTCAGGAAAATTTGCACTTTTTCCTTTTTGTCTGTAAGTTACTATTTTGAGCATCCGTGTTGGCTCTCCAATCTTTGGTCAAGGTATTTAGATAAACCTTACACTATAAAGGGCTGACAGAAGGTCGAAGCTTGCATCAGTGTGCCCCTAGCTCATCGTTTGAATATATAATTTGTAGTCCCTCCCAGTTCATGTCTAAAACTTACCCACTACCTCCAGTGTAAACACTGCTATGAAAACTCCAGCAATTTGTGGCTTCCTCTGTACCCTGGGGTGAGATACTGTCGCTTGCTGTAAGACAGGACAGGTAAGAGATGTGAATGAGCACGCAGGGAAGACGAGGCTGCAAAGCTCATTCTGTGCAGGCATGAGGATGTGCAGAGGATTAAGTAAACAGCACTGTGAAGAAAAGATTGGTTACACACACAAAAACAAAAAAACCAAAAGTGTTAAAAGGTGAAAAAAATAAACTTTTTTGATGTCTGGGAATCCAGGGGGCTTCCTGAATGTCCCTTCCCTCTCCCTGTGCTCCAAAGTGCTCCTAGCAGGAGGATCCTGCTGCAGCGAGAACCAAAACCCTCTGTGGTTGCTGCTTTTTGAAGCCCATTTTCCTCATGCAGCAGCTCTGTGCCCACCTGGGATTGCTCGCTGCTCTCTCACGCAGGAGCGGGAAGTTGTGTTTTTTCACAAAACACACAGGAAAATAAACAGGATGCTGAGTCTGAGGTTTCTGGTCCCAGGGATTGCACGTCTCGGCCCAGCCCGCTGAGAGACGCGGCGCTCGTAGCTGCTCTGCTGCAGACCCTGCCTTGCGCGTAGTTGGCAGCACAGGGGCAATTCCACCCAAACCAATGAACATAAAGATGTGCAAAACTAATTTCAAATGAGAATTGAGCCTTGATGTCTCTGTGTTACGGCACCTTAATTAAGTAAATAAATTCGGCAGCCTAAGTGATTCTACTGGGAGCTGATGGTGAAAGTTCTCATTTCTTGCCCGTTTCTGCGGGCACCGCGAGGCGCCGTCGTGAGGAGCCTCCCGCATCAGCAGCGCTCGGTTAGCGCTGCCGGCCCCGCGGGCCGAGCCGAGGCCACGGCTGCTTTCCCAGCTGTCCCTGGCTGCTCCAGGGATCCCTGTCCCTGTGGCGCAGCTGGAGGAGCGTGGAGCGCACCGGCTCCAGCAGAAGGTACAAGTCCCTTACAGTTTTCCCATTTCCTTTCTGTAGGATGTGCCTTCTCTTCTAGGTATTTTATGGGAGTAGCATAAATTTCAGTTTAACTTATGGCAGAGTTTTGAGGGTTTTAGGTGACTATGTAGCGTTGCTGTGGAATATGGCATCGAGCCATTAAGCTGAACTGCGGTAACGTCAGTCATGGTCCCGCAGGCTCTGCTACTTCAGCCCAAACCGGTCATTTTGACTCCTTTGGCACATTTGTGCTCTGAGCAAAGTGTGGGTGTCCATCAAACCCACGTAGGACAAAAGTAGCAGCATTTCAGTGAAGGAAAATTTAAGAGACTGCCTTAACTAGTCGGCCTGGAGGACACCCCTTGGGTCACCAAATCCTCTGCCATTTCTGTTACCACATAATCCATTTCATAAAACTTTCAGCTTCCAGCTAAGACTACCGGTCTGGACTTGGGCTGATTTTTTTCTTCTTTCTTTTGTCTCCACTGTGCTGCTTGGAAGGTAGTCTGAAATCCCAGTGCTCTTGCATGAAAACTAACCCAAATTCCAGCTGAGGTGTATTCATGGCCAGTTTTGTCCCTTGTTCCTGTGCAATCGTGTCTGTTCACTTAAATAAGTCTCCCTGATTGCAGCTCATTCAGGAGGCAGCCCGCTCTGGCTCTGGCTGAATAAAACACGTAGACGGAGGCTTAGCTCACCACTAGCGGTCCCCAACGCCGCGTGGGACACAAAGGTAAGTTGAAGAGGGCAGAAGTGATGCCAGAGCCCTGGGTAGCCTCAAGAGCCCGGAGTTGCAGAGCATCTTCTGGCTCCACTCATGTCCCCAGAAGACTCAGCTCGCTGGGTGAGGGTTTCCCCCGTGCAGTAGTATATTGCGTGGGCAGATGAAAGAGCTGCGTTTGCTAAATGCACCAGTTAAACGTTCTCTTGTCGCACTTCAACCTTCAGTTAATTCGAAGATGTCAGAAAATCAATAGTCAGGTGTGACCCTACTGTTCTAGGAGCCTCAGAAGTCAAATAACTCTCTTAGAAACAATGTATCTTATGTTTAAGTAACAGTCCTCCAAAATATATTTCAGTTTTGTGTATAGACATATATATGGGGAAAAAAAAAAAAAAAAAAGGGTAAGGAAGATCTTACTTTCTTAATTCTACACGAATTTAAAGAAGGAGCACTACTCTTCATGGGAGACTGTAGCCGTCCTGGCATGAAAAACCTTAAGCAAGGGGTCTGTTGCTGGCATGGGTGAGGAAGTAGCTCCCTTTCCCCGGGCGCGGGCAAAATACGGCGCTTTTCTTTCCTTATCCAGGTGCTGTTGTCCCGCAGGGAGCTCAGGCTCAGCGTCCCTGCCGGGGCTGTGTGCTGCTCCCGGGCCCCTTTGCTTCCCAGCACAGAGAAAAGGGACCAGCTCCCGGAACACCCGTTTGGGGGATACCAAGCTCCACGGGGATAATGCACCTCCCCTGGAAAGTAACATCCATCAGAAACAGCCTTGCACGCAGTTATCAGCCAGGATCCCATGCAGCAGAGGCACCGCTGCTGCAAGGGGCCTTACAGGGCTTCATTCTCCAAATCCCAACCAGAGGACACTTTCATGGTTAATAGGAAGAACATTAATACTGCGTGTCTCATAAAACCACGGAGGCCAAAACATAAACAGTGACTACCTCCGGTGGTTTGTGCAGCAAGGAAGGGGTGAGACTTCTGAATGAACTATCACAGTAACTTATTGAAGAACGGGGAAAGCAGAGTGGCGCAGCGGAAGCGTGCTGGGCCCATAACCCAGAGGTCGATGGATCGAAACCATCCTCTGCTAGGAAGTGTTTTAGGGTCGGTGGGACTGTAACATCTCGTTCCCATATGATGTGTCCTGACTGAACATTGGATTTGATGAGGTGGAGAGGCCACCTAAAAGCTGGAGGAGGTGCCTTGCGATTGCAAAGCTCAATAAATAACCTTCTTGATTCTCCTGCAACTTATCTGCCATGCTGAAAGTCCTCCTATAACATCACCAGCAAAAGGTGAAATAACGTGCCCGATGGCCACGGCCCGTGGCAGTTGGCCGAGAAGGTCTCATATGAGACAAGGGGCCTGATCAGGGATGGCAGAAGCTTTGCTATGGCCCTCCCAATGGGGAAGGAAAGTCCTGCCTTGTGAGCCTTGCTGATCTCAATCATCCAATCCTGTCAGACATGCTGAGAAGCCGTATTATAAGCGATTGATAGCCCCTGGGAAAATCCAAGGATGGCACAAGTTTGCTGCTCAGCTTGGTTTCCCAGGCACACTGTCAAGTGGGATGAATCTCACCAGCAAACGGACCCGGTTGGTGGAGCTGATCCAGGCAGGACTTGGGCCCTCCGTGAGGAGGTGTGCATGAGCGCGGAGATGGCATGTCCTGGCTGTCACTGACATCTAGAGGACAGCGCAGAAGGTGCAAATAAGGTAACCAAACCTTGGGCATAAAGATGTTTGCAATAAATTGTCTGTCAAACAGAAAGGCTTAAATGGACCCCATCAATTCAGTGTTGGACGTTCAACAGGCAGGTTGCTGACCTGCTCTCTCCATGTGCCCTGTGCTCACTCATGGGCATGGGACAAGGAGTGACGTGAGCTCTGCACTGGCAGCCAAGACCATGAGGGATGAGGGAGTGGGGCAGAAGGGCCATCATCATGTGCAGATGAAAGTCTGTGACTTTCTGAATTAGTGCTCAGGGTTGTCTTTGAGCCTTTTGCTCAGTCCAGACACTGTCATTACATTTTGTGAGGAACCAGTGCTACTAACTCCTCCCAGAGCCCCCCGGATCCTCAGGAACACTCAATTTCCCTTCTCAGGGAAACGTATGGATTTAAGAGCCAATAAGGGAGCAAGGCTGGTCATTTCCAGGCGCTGGGATGAGGGCAGCGTGCCGAGCACAGCGCCAGCAGGCAAGGACTAGGTGCCTCCACCATCCCACCGTCCCGGGATGGAGGGGCTGGAGCTGCCTTGCTCTGCTCCACCAGCGGCTGGCAGTAACGTGAGCTCCTGTAGCTTATTTGTATCGCGTGCACTTTATGTCTGCCTTTAAGATGCCTGTAACAGCAAAGAGGATGCATTTTTAAGCTTCTGTTAATGCAAGGTAAGCCAGCTTTTTAAGTGAAAGAAAAAAAGTAGGGAGATTCCCAGGAAATTAGTTTTAATTTCCAACATATTTTCACAGTCAACTCCTGTTCCCAGTGCAGCTGAAAGTGATGAAGATAAAAACTACTGGCAACAGCCTGTCTCCTGATCCTTATGCCAGTGCCACCCTTCTGCAGAGGGATCGCTGGAGAGCCAGAAACAGGGCCTCACGCTGTTTCCAGAAAGCCTCAGAGAGCTGATTTTTAACCATTTGCAACTCTTTGGATAGAGCTGCTTGTTTTTGGCCCAGGAGGTTATCAGGAAACACCAAGAGCCAAGGAGCTTTTTCGCTCACTGGGCAGTGCCAAGCATGAACACGAGAGCTCTTCGCCCGTTTCGGTCCTGCCGAATAGGCACCTACTCCAGCTGTTTCCCAGAACCAACAGGTAACCCCGAGTCTTTTCTAATGCCAGCAAATACTGTGTCCTTGTGAAGGAGAGGGTGAGCATAATACTAAGAGGGTGAGTAAATTGTTTTGCTTGAATCTAATAAAAAATTTTAAAGGGATTTTAATTGAACTCACTCTACATTTAATTAGTTTTTCTCATACTTTCAGCTTTGTCCCCTGAATTTACAGGGCTGAAGCCACTGAGGGCAGGTAATGCGCTAGTTGTAACCTGTCCTGCTGCTTCTCCGCAGGACTGCAGGTCTGCTGAGCGATGTTCCCATCAGTCAACCCCATTTCTGGGTATTTTGCAGTTTGGGAGGTTCCTAATGGTTTATAAGGAGCATTGCTGGAGACCTGTGAACATGTTGTGAACCGCCAGGTCATGAACACCTGACATTTCCACAGTCTTATTTTATTTTACTGGGTTGTTGAAAGAGCAGACAGATTGTCAGCAGAGCCGCTCCTGATTGCTGAGGGGTTAGTACCATGGCCTTCCTCTGCACCATGCTAGGAAGAGCAGGCATGCACAAAGGAAAAAAGACGAAAATTTGCTATCTACAATGACAATGGGAAACATGATGGCAAGTGGGTGTCTGCTTATCTTAGTAGAGCTGGACTGTAGAGGAATCTCCTGCCTTGCAAAGCAGTAAAATTCATCCTGCTCTGTACTGGGACAAAACCGCAGGTATTTAGCCATTTTTGATCAAAAAATAGTCAGTAAGCAAGCGGCCAGTTCCAATCTGCCCCAGTTCTGCAGAGGGTTTCACACAGTCTGTTCAGGTCTGCTGTGTAGAAATGAGTATTTCCAGGAACGCGGGCACTCTGCCCCCGGCCGACGCGGGAACTGCTGCCCTAAGGAGACTTCCCGCACACTTCGCCCATGGGAAACTCTCAGGGATGGCTTCATAGGAGCCCTGGTGAAGCAGAGGTTTGGACCACACAGAAACCTCCCAGCGCGGGAGGGCCGGCTCGCTCCCCTGGGCCCGGAGCCGCTTCCCCGAGCACCCTGGGTGAGGACGGTCACTGCGAACCCAGAGCCACCATTTCTGGGCCCTTCTGCAGCACCCGAGAAAGCGGCTGTGGGGAATGGGAGCCCTCGTGCCTAGGAGGAGATCAAACTCCACGAGTCCAGGAGGCTTAGCTCGGTGTCACGCAGCGAGGCTCCAGCGCTTAAGCTGGTTGTTAAAGAAAATCAATTTTAAAAGCAGATGGTTTAATTAGAGCACCAGGCTAGCTCATTGTAAAGCTGCGTCTCTGGGTAGTTTTACTGCTTTATTAACAACTCTCTTGTACTTATTCCTTCTCCTTTACTTGACAGATGCTTTCATCAAGGTTATATAAAGTCCTATTTTCATCCCCACTTTGCCTAGAAATAAAGAAAAGCTGAAATACAGATTAATAATAATATTGAGAGCTAAATATTTACCACTTAAGTTTTAAAGTGCGAAGTGCAATACCAAACCTGTTCTGCAAAAGTTGATGTTGTTTCATGATGGTATCTGCGTAACTACGAGTGATTTCTCCAGGGAAGCAGCTATTTTACTGATGCTGACAGGAGCTCAGGCGCTCTACACTAAAAATGAGGAGTAGGAGAGAAATATCTCTTCTTCCACGGGCCTATAGAAATGGGAAAACCCCCTCAGAAAATCTAGGTGCTGCTGTTGTCAGCCAGCAAATTAGTTTGAGATTTGCCAGGACTCAGTTAAAAATTGCTGCTTCTGCCAGGTGTGTTTCTGAGCAACTAAATCCTGCCTGAATTATTATAGAATGTCACAAGTTCGTGGTCAGAATGACCAGCCAATGTTACGTTTCTGGAAGACAAAAATGTGTTTTTCTTACAACGAAAAACTTCTGGATTACAAGTTCTTTTAAAGCAATCTATAGTCTTAGCACCCACAAGACATCAGTAGCCCCTTTTTGCATTGCTTTAGTACTGGTTACATCCCTTCCCTAATAGATGACACCATCAAGGTCATAGTGACCCTATGAATATCCTGTCAAAAGCTCTGTCTCATCAACTGACTTTATCACCAGACAAAATACATCATCATTCTGTTGACATTAATTACATTCCAAATATTGAAGGGAGCCTTTTGCTTTGCTGTTTTTTTCACCCAGTTCGAAAAATGATGCAAAGGATGAAATTTGGCTCCGTAGCATCTTGATGATCTTGAAGGTGTTTTCCAACCATAACGATTCAAAGATTTTCTGATTCTATGGAGCCAAGATATCGAAAGTTATGCTCATACATATATATGAGCAAGGTTTCAAGGTTTCTGTTGCAGTCAATGGACTTTTAGGGAAGGCTCAGCTGAGCTGCCTAAACGAAGGCATTTAGTGCCACTGAAAATGTGCTCCACCGACCTGTGCTCCGGCTGCAGCTCCAGAGAAGCAGAGACCCTCTGCGGCTCCCCCTGCCCACCCTGGTGGTCACCCTCGCCCTGGAGCAGGTGCTGGTTTTTCCCCTGGGCTCCAGTGACCGTTTTGGTGGCTCCCCAGGGCCTATGGGCACCATAAGCACCTGCTGGGCCCACATGCAGGTGTACACATTTGGGAGTGTAAGTCTGGATCCAAAAGCAGTCTTCACTCAGGAACTCATTTCCTTTGTACTTAACCTACCATAATTCTGAAAGATCTTAAATGATGAAGAAAGGGTTTGAGGTGGGGAGAAACAAGCCAGAAAGGTCTTCCTAAGGTGTTTTGTCAGTGGTTATATTTTAGAGGAAAAAGGTTCTTTCAACATAAAAGCCAAATTTTGTCTCATAACGTTGAGAGTGTCAGCTGTGTTAAACAATTTTTTTCTCCAAACCTGTTCGGTTTACATTACATCGATCAAAATAAGCATAATTTCAGAAAATATTTTAATTATATATTTATTTCAACTGACATAACTTTATCTCAGCAATGACTCAAAAATAGGCCCCATATATCTTTTTTTTTTTTTTCTGCAAACAAATCTCTTTAAAAAACAAAGTATGGTCAAAGGAAGGGTATTGGACAGCAAAAGCCACTATCAGCAGATGTAGAACTATCACCCATAGCACCTGGCATCCCAAATTTTCACCATGCAACTACTTGGCCTTTCACCTTGTGCCATCATAAAGTCCAAAAAATTGAATGTGCTCATGGCCCACGTTACAGCATCATTTCCAGGGAACAAAATTCTCAACTTCCAAGAATTGATACAGAATCTGAAAATAGCTGATTTTCTCATCAAAGAGATTTTTTTTGAATGAAAATATACTTATTGCTCTAACATGGTCATATCTGATCTCATGTACCAAGAAAAGGCAAGAGGTCCTTGAAATCTTCTTGACAAGAAGAGAGGAGAAAGACGTTAAAGTTCTTTAAGAAGTTGCTTTTAATGAATAGCAGACAGTACGCATTAATCTGACCACAGGCATTTATAGATACTGTGTAGTTTAAGCAAAATAAGCCATAATCCTCTGGTGTTTACAGTGTTCTATATAAACTGAAACAATTTGGTTGACATCTGCTTTTACAGCAGATTTCCCATAGCATCCAGCTCTTCTAGTTTATTCATAATTAAATGGCATCAGAAACATCTGCTTTAAAAATTAAAGTAAACCTCCCAAAGCACTTACAACTGCATGATCTATATTTTGTTTTTTCAAAGCAATGGGACCATCTTCTCTCACAAATGACCTTTAATTAATCTCGCTTTTCTAACTACCTCTGTAAATACTGGCATGGTCCATGTCTTGTTAACACAGTGAACTACTAAACTAGAAGCAATAGTAAATGGCTTTTGTTTGGATGAGATTATTGGGGATGGAGCTGCCTTTTTCACAGTTCATCGGTAGCTGCATCAGGAAAGACCAAACAAAATCTGTTCCTAGAAAATCATAACAACATATCATGTTCTGTGGGAAGAGACTGCAGAAAGGGAGGTATAAGGTGGTGAAGAAGAAGGGCCAGAATGGAAAAAAAGCAGAGAATAAATTTTAAAACCAGTCCCTGAACAAACAAACAAGTGGGATATTCCGATGGTAGGATTGCAGATGCCTACAGAGAGTGGTGAAGCTGATCAGGACAGGGTGGAACCTCCTTGGACGACCTGCTGGACTCTCCATCAGGTCTATGCCTGTCAAATTTGGGGGGAGAGGGGTGGAGCAAAGGGGGGGTAAAATTGCACCTTAATGGTGGTACGAGAGGGTGCCCGTAAAGCTGTAGCCTTTGCTGGGAGTCAGTAGTAATTACGAGTAATGAAAAAGCCTTAGGGGTGAGCAACGATAACTCAGTAACTGTGTATAACTGTGTAGTGACTGACAGAACTGTAAATTGGTGAAAGGAATGGGTTCATACTGAATTAATTTATTGATCATTTAATTTATCTACAAGATTGTTAATCGCTTGTTAATCAATAAGTATTATAAGCTTCCGAATGAGTTCCATCTCAAGCCTACAATCTAAGGGGCAAGTTTTGGTCCTTGAAGTAGCAAAAGGTCAGGTAGGCCAGTTTTACGGTACCATTTTGCAGCAAAAGCGAAATGAAATTCGCAGGCAGTATCTGCACAAAAACCAGAGATGTTACAGAGTAAAGTCACACAGATTTAAAGACAAAAGCTACTTTGCATCAGCAGGATGGAGGCAAGAAGCTTCCCTTAGACACGTCTGGGATACAGAATTACAAAAGAGCTGTGGATGGAGAGACCAGAATGACTGAGGGAAAATTCCTAAAAGGGCCTAAAGTGTAAGGAGCAAGGTGGAATGGAAATACTAATTTCAAGGGACTCACATAAAGATATCTACCAGATTATTACAGTTTCCCAAGGGAGCTTTGAGTCTCAGAAATAGAATAAAACCATATTCAAACACAGAAAAATCATAGCACTATCACCCAATCTTAAAAAATATCTTGCATGTGATTTTGAACATGCTTCTTGTTAGTGGAAAGCCATCTTTGCATTCAACAGGCATTTCTTAACACATGCACAGTTAAGGTGAAATATTTGTTGCCAGATGTGTAGTTAATGGGGGCTTTGCTCTTTATGATGATAAAACATGGATGCATTTGGAAACCGAATGAGTAGTATACATCATTTATGAGCTGGCTGGTAAACTAATAATGCAGTAGTGTTCCCCGTTAACCATCTGCTCTGGTACATAATGGTTCAGTGCTAAAGCCATCTTATCACGGCGCAAGGGTCTGTGCAGTCTTGCACATCAACATAGGTCTTGGAGTGCAAAATGATGACAAGCTCTCATTGGGTTAAGCAATCAGAAACTCCCAAAGTACTCCCATAATCTGCTTAATAGTTAAGCTGGTCTGGACTCAAGCAGCTGATGTCCTGCTGACCTTGCCAAGGGAGTCATTTCAGTCCACACAAATTTTGGAGGGCCTCAGACTGTGCCAAGGGAGCACGCTGGCCACTCTCAAAATTAGTAACAACATATCAAGCAAACGTCTATTGCTCTAATGCCTGCCTAAGGACTTAGTCGAAATCTGGGCAAGATGTAGCACCATTAATCTACCCTTAACTCAGTATAACGACAAAATAGACAAAGGGTCAATAGCTTTAAGGGAAAAAAAAAGATACATTTTCCAGAAGCAGATTTTTTTTCCTTCACTTTTTTTTTCCTTTCCTTTCCTTTGCTTTTTTTTTTTTTTTTTTTTTTTTGATTGTTTTGGTTTTGAAAGGTGATCAGAATCGGTTAGAATTTCTTTTTAGAAATATTTCCAAACTTGGACTCTTTTTCTGACTCTGAAGATGTTTTTTTCATGTAAAAAAAAAGGTTTTAAAAAAATATGTCTATCCTTGTTATAAATTATCCATGGGGACACATTAGCAAATGAAACCCTGAAATTTGTCTGTTACCTGATCCGGCACAACCATGGTGGATGGCCTTCACATAGCTGTGGCTCTTCAAGAGCGTTCCCAAGCCCATTGTCATCATGCACCATTTTACATGAGATTTTCTTCTGACTGTGCTCCCAGTCTAAGAAGTCCCCACCCCAAGCCTTTGCTTGAGGCCAGTTGTTCCCTTTCCTGTTTTCTCCACCGTGTCCCAAGGGAGGGTACTGCCTCTTCATCAGTGCTGCTACAAGGGTTGGTTAAACTCTTATCGTTTCACTGATCCCATTTGTAGTGTGGATCTCAACGAACAACTGCAGAACAGGGTAGAAAATTAATAGGAGCATGGAAACCGTGGCCAAGACAAGTGGCTTCAGGCTGGGGGGAGGACTGACTTCTGCCAGCTTTACAAGAAGACCATCTACCAGGAAATCATGACTTCCAAGTCAGCTACGTCTTCAAAGGGTGATGAAGAAGCAACATAAGATAATGGTGTTTTAAGAGTTGTTGTTAACTCTTAAACTCCACTCTTGTGAAATACAATAATGAAATGAAGAAGCAGGTGGCATGGGAAGTGGGAGTGCAGATTTGCCCTCATTGGACTCACGAATGGTTGAACTCCTGTTTGTTTTTAGGCTTTGTTTCACAAAGTTTTGGGCAAGATTTGTTTGCTGACTTACTGGAATTTCAGCTCCCTTTCTAATTTAATAGCATTTCTGTGTCTTGTCTCTTCACCTTTGAAAAGTGATTGAATTATTTGTGCCAGTAGCGAATTTCATGCCACCCTCTTTGCTGACTTACCCAGTCATCACTACAAAGGACAACTTCTTACTAGTCTGCATGGGAAAAAATCTATAAATGCATCCATCAGTGGGGTTCAATAGTTCTCAATGCTCAGAATCTGTTTTGACTTCTGTTGCTTAAACAGACCTCCAGCCATTCTAAGATTTTGTGCCTTTCTCCATTTTTAATAGCTTCTTATCAGGGAAAAGGTGAAAGATTTTGAGAAACCAAGTAAACCAGGCTGCCTTGCTGCACTTGAAGCATTACATTCTCTTTTTAAAAATTATTTACTGGATTATTTTTTTTCCCAAAGAATCCTTTCTTCTCTGAAAGTAGACTTGCATTCTCCTCCTTGAGTCTGTGCTATTCTGTCCTGACAGGACAGCCCAGGCTTGACTTGATGGTCCTCTCACAAATGTGTGATGCCAGTTGGGATACCCAGGTGCCCTCCAGCTGTCCTAGGTCCTGACATACTGGACACCCTGTGACCCTCAGATGGCAAGATGTGTGTGGGCAACTGAATCAAGGCATCATCCTTTTCTAGGCACTGACTCACCATTGGCAGTCCTTGGGACCTTCTGCATTAAAAAGTCTCCTTCCTGGCATGTTTGCAGTTCATTTGTGTGCATGGCACATGGACTTATGTGTCTCAAATGCAGACCCGAATTTCACTATATTGCAATCCCCACTGTAATCTCTGCTTCCTCACTCCTTGTTTGACATCATCATTTTAGGGGTCATTAGTCCTTCCTTGCCCCTACAGCGTTTTGATATGACATGTGGTGGATCCCACCCAGTGTAATGTATATTCCAAAGGATTTACAGAGGATTCACATTAAGAACTGACACTGTTTTCCTTAGGAAAAATCAGTATGTTGGGGATCACTTATTTTACCAGATGTAAAATGTCTCTGGGCTAGTTCAACACTGCAAGATTCACACTTGAAAAGGTATAGGAATTAGCTTTATTAATGTATTTATTTTTAAGTGTCTCTAGAGCTTTCCACTGATACTCTGGTTTCTGAGTTCTGAAAGCAGTAAATATGCCTTTGCTTGCAGACAGCCCACAGATTCGCTTGTGTAGTAATGTTTTTCCCAGATACCCACTGCGAAGACATTATACATCCATGAGCTAAGTTCATCTGAATTCTGCTAATAACTTCATTTCAATATTTTATTATTTCTGCTGCTAATGATCACAGCTGCACATTGCTGTCTACTTTTTATATATGTTTTCCAATAATGTCTGTGTTTTCACTTTGAGAAACCAAGTCTGCGACATTAAAAAGAATTAGATAGGTACTTTGTTTCTTGATTAGTAAAGCCCCAAATTTCAATTTTCAATTCAAAATTTGGTATTTAAAATATAGTCAAAAGAAAACTTATTTTTTACATTTTTATGGAGCTGTAAAAGATATTGCCCGTAAGTCTCTGGAAACATCCAGACAAGATATTATAATACTGAACAAAACAGCCATGGGCTCAAGGAAATGTACTGGCAATGGCTACAACAGTTTCTACAAGATGGGATGCCTGGGAAAGTCTCCCCTGTTTATATGAATTCCTGAAGCACCTTTCTTGTTCGTTAATGTAGATCTTCATGGTTTCCAAGCTAAAAGAAGGGGCCCTCCCCGCTCTCCTAGGTAGTGTCTTTATTTTCACCAACATGGACACAAGGGTAGGTGTTAGAGTAGAAAGGCACTTTGAGTCATTGAGTATTGCAGAACTTCTTGGTCCATGCAGGAGAAAATACTCCATGCAGTATTTTCTTTGTTTCTGCGCATGATCTTAATCTTTGGTTTATAAGACAATAAAAGTCTTCAAGCTGAAGAAGGCATTACAAGCACTTCCTCTGTAATTATCATCGTCAGGCTGCATCTGATTGATAACACTGGTTACTATCACAATTATTGTTAACTTTTTGAAATGTAGTTCTGTGTTCCTCTCCTCCCTGCTTCAGACCCATCTTTTTAACATTGAAACCTCAAAACATGCACAGAGTTGAATGTAAAATCTCTGCCTTAGCCCACTGATTTAGAACAGAGGGGAAGGAGTAAAGCTGGACTGAGCAGCACACGCGTCAAATCAAACTGCAGCAAAACTAATGCAACGTGAGTCCCAGCCCCTGTCCGTCCCAGGAAAAGGGTTTAGAATGTGACGTCTAGTAAACTTTCAGAAAGGAATGCCAGCTTCTGACTGAATTTCAAAATGAATGACACTGCCTGAAAGCAGGACCGGATGACATATTTTGGGGGAGGTTGTTTTAGAAACAAAACTTATATGTGTTTCTACATAAAATGGATACAATCAGATTTAAACATATTTTCTAAAAGTAAGTATGCACTTCAAGTTCTAAATTAAGCAAACTTGTAACTTGATAGTTATTTGTAACTTGATACCAAGATAAGAATTTGCTGCTCTTTGCTGCGGATGACTAATTACTTTAAAACAGACATAGATTAATCAACCTGGACATCTTTAGAAAATGCTGGAACTTATTTAGCCTTGGACAATTTTATCATTCCACTAAATACAGTCATTTATAACAAAATGTGAAATAGTGAAAATTACATAAGGGATTTAGGTCCAAAACTCTAATTTTCAAGGAATATAGGCACTTATAGGTAAATGGTAGATTAAAGTTGGTTGTGAAAAGTTTTACCAGAGGGAATTGGCCAAGAACATGAATTGCAGTAGGGGATGCCTGAAGACAGATTCCCAAATGATATCTCACAGAATATTACAGCAGAAATTTTAATGTATGGGTACAAAGAACAGACATATTATCTAATTACTGAGTCTACTCCGGTGTCTCTTTTAATCGTCCATCTCCTCCCCCTTCTTTGATCTTCCTAACCATTGTCATATAATCTAAAAAATGTGCTCTGCTTGAATGGAGTTTAGGTACCTCATCTATTCAGTTCTAGTAATGAGGGCTGGATGAGAGTGAGAATTGTGAGTTCAGCTCCGCAATAGCCAGCAAGGGAAAGACACTTTATACTTAACACAGTGTGCACCAAGAGAGTTGTTCAAGAATTACATTTCAGTAATATTCTGGATTTATATCTTGTTACCTTACCTCTCAAAGCACAAAGATTAAACGACTGATTTAAACTTGAGGTGGAAGTACGATGTGTCTCTGTCCTACTCCATCCTAGGCAGGCAGATTTCCAGGGTGATGCAGCCGAATGGTAGATGCTACTGCAGCTCTCCTGCAAGAAACGTAAGATAAATGTTGGCTCAGCCCTGTCTCTCACCCCCGACTGCCAAGAAAGCCTGGATGGCCAAGTGCCCCTCCTGGATGGCTCCATTTCGTAAAGACATGACTTACCCTGGCTGAATGTGCTTCTGGCAGGTGCAGAAAGGGCAAGGCTGAAGATGCTGCTGTCTTGCCCATGGAGGCTGCTGCAGCCGAGGACGTTGGGGCACACGGGGCTCATGCCTCAGGGACAGAGCAAAGGGACACGGCAAAGACCAGAGGCCCAGCAGAAATCGCTGCCTGTGCTCTGCCAGGGCCCTGCTCTGACATGATGCTGCCCTTCTTGGGTAATATTTGGAGCACATGTAGGAAACATGTTTGGGTAAGCGTACATTTTGTTCTTTTTTATTTCCAGTGATATACTAGGATTTCTTTGTAACTGGAGAAGATTATGAACATACAGCATACAAAAACATGCTTTCAGAAGACCATTTAACCCATTCTCCAGCTCCAGAGCAGAATAAGATGTACCTAAACCAACCCTGACAGAGCTCTGAAAAACCCCCAAACCTGTCAGTACCTGAGAATCCTCATGTACCTGGGGTCATCCACACCAGGCTTCATTATCACTATGGCTAGAAAGCTGTTCCTAGCATTTCAGCTACATCTTCCCACCTTCTTGTGGTTAAGCTCTTGCTCATTGTCCTGTTTACCGTATACACAAAAATGGGTAATTCACTTTCTCTTTACGATTATATTTTACATATTTGTTATCAGGCCTTTCTGTTCTCAACCTCTCCATTGGGTATCTATCTGTGATCCCATCTGATTATTCCTGTCTCACATTTCTGGGCCGTGATACTCTCAAAATCTTCATTTTCTAATTGCATGCACGGCTTATGCTTACACCCTTCACATCTTGAATCCAAGTGTCTTTCTAAATAGAGAACTTTTTTTTTCAAATAACTTGAGAAGTTACTTAGACTAAAACTATTCCACTCTATTTTTCTCATTCATTTTGCATAATTTTTAATTGATTGCCACCGATAGAACAGGCATGTAAGTGAGCTGCGTGATTGAAAGGTATCTTTCATAAAGCCAGGGGATACAACCTGCTGTCAGCATTTCACTGAACACTCTGCTCTATTAGCATGTGTTATCTCTGCTGGAGAAGCAATAGTATATTTTTCCAGGTGATTTTCGCCTATAAGTTTTTTTATTGCTAAGACACACACATGCAAACACAAAATGGCTAGAGCTTGTCTTCGAAGGAAAACCAATGATCATCTTGTAAAGCATCTTACTCATGCGATATAGTTTCAAAACCTAAACGTTTACAGCATAATGTCAATTCTGATATCAAATTTTATTCCAATTTCATTTTTATTTCAGCTATTTCTCAACGATCAACCCTGTAGGAGGAGAGAAAACTATATCTCATTTCACCACAATTTTATATGCATTTTTTGAAGTATCATATTTTCTTTTGCTTTTCTTTTCTGGTCAGGGAAAGACCAGAGAATTTGTGAAGAATGTTCACCTAATTTTGCCTGGAAGGTTTGCAGCCAAGCCTTGCTATCTTATTGACCAGAAGAAACCAAAGCTTTTTCCACTTCAGTTATAAGTAATCTTGAATTGATTGCCCAGAGTACTTTTTTTTCTCTATTTTGAATAAATTCCATACTTCACCTCTGATTTTCAAAGTAAAATGAAGTAACATTAATCACAAAACATACAGGAATTTGGGAATCAGGCAAATAGCTTGTATAGTTGTGTTTGCACAGTGAATGTGTTTGCTCGTTATAAGAAGCCTGGAGAATCTAGTAAATACCACTTGCCTAGGTTAAAAGGGGGGAAGGGGGAACACTGGCGAAGGGGCTGAGGGACTTCAGTCCCTTAAACAGCCACCAGAGATAACCCTGGGAGCCATGTCCCTGCATGTGACATGTAGCCAGGAAGACAGTGGCAAGCAGCCTCGCCTCATGCTTCGAGCATTTACCTAAGTGCTAATGCGTGGGGGGTCCGAGCCCCGTGGGTCACTGGGGGTACCCGAGCCTGGAGAAGGGTGGTCTCCTCCAGGTGCTGGTCGCCCTCTTCACCAGTGATTTTCAGGAGCTCGACTGCCACCTTTTGCTCAACTCCCTGCTCTTCGGGATGGACCATTCTGGCTCATGGCAGTGGTGATCCTTCAATATCAATCAGCTCTCTTGGAAGCCTCTTCCCCCTCACGCCCTGTGCCATAGCACAGTTCCTCCTGGAGAAACACATCTTTATGAACCAGTGAGGTGCAATCTGCCGTTCTGCCACACACCTCAGCCACTTGATTTAGGAGAACAAACTGCAGCAAAAGGACTTGGGTATCTACTCAAGGGCCAAACATCAGCGAACAGTGAGAGAAAAACCATGCCTGAACATTTTAAAAGAATTTGGACCGGCACGGAGGTGCAGCCTCACCCATGGGTACTTATGTTTCCGTACCTGGATGCCAGCATTCACGCGAGCCTGTCCGGGTCGCTCTGCAGAGCCCTGGGATGGAGCTGAGTCGGGGTGAGATTCTGCTGCCTGCACATTGGTGTGTGCAGGTCTTGCACCTCCTCATGGCTAAGAGGCTGGTCTCATCGTTCAAATTTTGTTTTTTGGCCATATTAAAACCATATGTTTTTTCGGTCTGTACAACACCCGGCCTCCAGGTGACAGATGGGGTCACCGGTCTTGCAGGGGAAAGGAATCCTAGCCCAGGAGTTGGTGGGGCTCACTGAGAGGGCTCTCAACTGGGTATGAAAGGGGAAGGGGGCAAAACTGGGATCGCTAGGGATGAGCCTAGGGGCAGCATGCCAGGGTTGGGGGAGAGCTCAGTAGCCCATCTGAAGTGCATCTACACCAATGCACACAGCATGGGCAACAAGCAGGAGGGGCTAGAGGCCACGGTGCTTCGAGAAAACTATTGAATAGTGGCCATCACTGAAACATGGTGGGACTACTGTCATGACTGGAGTACTACAGGTCCTTCAGAAGGGACAAGCAAGGAAGGAAAGGAGGTGGGGTAGCACTGTACATTAGGGAGAATTTGACTGCATGGAGCTCCAAGTAGGTGATGGAAAGGTCAAATGCTTATGTCTCGGGATCAGGGGGAAGGCCAGCGAGGCTGATATCCCACTGGGAATCTGCTATGGACTACCCAACCAGGATGAAGAGATAGATGAGGCATTCTACAAGCAGCCGGCAGAAGTCTCATGATCGGCAGCCCTTGTTCTTGTGGGGGGCTTGAACATAGCAGGTGTTTGTTGGAAATACAATATGGCAGACCAGAAACAGTCTAGGAGGTTCCTGAAGAGTGTGGAAGATAACTTTTCCTCACAGCTGGTAAAAGAGCCTACGAGGGGAGATGCTCACTACACCTGCTCTTTGCAAACAGAGAAGGACTGGTGGGAAAGGTGTTGGTCAATAGCCGGCTGAACATGAGCCAGCGGTGTGCCCAGGTGGCCAAGAAGGCCAACGGCCTCCTGGCTTGTACCAGGAATAGTGGAGCCAGCAGGACTAGGGAAATGATCATCCCCCTGTTCTGGGCACTGGTGATACCACAACTTGAATACTGTGTTCAATTTTGGGCCCTCACTACAAGAAAAACACTGAGGTGCTGGAGTGTGTCCAAAGATGGGCAATGAAGCTGGTGAAGGGTCTGGAGCACAGACCTTATGAGGAGTGGCTGAGGGAGCTGGGGTTCTTTAGTCTGGAGAAGAGGAGGCTCAGGAGTGACCTTATCACTCTCTATAATTACCTGAAAGGAGGTCATAGTTAGGTGGGGGTTGATCTCTTCTCCAGAATAGCTACTGAGAAGACAAGAGGAAATGGCCTCAAGTTGTGCCAGGGGAGGTTCAGGTTACATATTAGGCAAAAATTGTCCATGGAAAGAGTAGTCGAGCATTGGAGCAGCTTGCCCAAGGAAGTGGTGAAGTCACCATCCCTGGCAGTGTTCAAGGGACGTGGTTTAACACGCATGGTGTAGAAGAGCTTACGGTTGGACTCTATGATCTTGAAGGTCTTTTCCAGCCACAACGATTCTATGATTCTGTGATTCAAATGCCCAAGGAGCTTTTGGGAGGGAGCTATCCTTATTACTTTGACCTTAATCTTTCAAGAGCACCCACTTCCAAGGCTCAGACTAAAACAGTTTTGAAAGTGCTGCATTAAAAGAGCATTGTGTGTGTAATAAAATGAGCTGAACATCCCTGGTCCAAGTGAGCAAGTCTCCCACCCTGAGACAGTTTGACATGGACTGTAACAGCATTACAGCCTTAACTGTAGGTACAGCTCATTCAGGTTTCATTCTTCAGTTAAGTAAGATATAATCATGTTTTCTTTATGTGCTTTATATGCTTTTAAAGGCCCAATTCCCTGCAGGAATAAAAAGAAATTATTCAATAGATTAATGTAAACATTTCATTATACAATGAGAGTGTTTGTGTCTAGGACAAAATATTTATGTTTTCCCTCAGTAGGAAAACACATAACACTGCCTATTATTAATCATCTTAACGTTAAAAAAAAAAAAAAAAAACTTTCATTTATGATTACCAACTACATATTGTGTGATTAGGCTATTTTAAAATTTGATGAATGGAAATTTTACGTCTGTTCTGCCAATGAGGCAATTTTTATACTCAGATGATATTTACATTATAAATAGTACAAGCTGACTGCATTAATACAAATAGAGTCATTTGTTATTGCTCTCTCAGCACTCCTGCTGGAAGCTGGTTACTTTGGATTTAAATCCAGCTAGAGTGTTCACCTGATAAGGTATTTGTATGCTATTAACACCTCTTCCACACTGACATCCAGGCACCAACAGCAAGACATATTTCCGCATGCCTGCGTTTCACATAGAAACAAATTAGTGGTTTTTTTTTTTTCAGGATTTAAATGAGACTTTTACTCCCCTCCTCTTGCTGATTTGAAATATGTTTTTCATATTAAGCTTGGAGGCATCTTCACTGCATTTCCTTGACCACGATAAGCAAACCAGGACCTCTGCAGTCACAACACTTCCTCCTTTCCCCACTTATTCATGCAAACAGTGTTTCTTGGGGAGAGTTTCAAGCCTAGTGAGATGCTACGGTAGTCAGGTGATGAGGAGCATGCTGCTGGCATGATTTACTCACCATCACCTCTCTCTATCACAAAAATATATTTCTACACTGTTTAACAGACAAAAGAAGAGTTAAGGGATGAAAGCTGAAATAATCCCCTCTCACAGTGGTCTTGATAGTGTTTAATTCTGTGCAATAGTCCTCATAGGGCAGGGAATATAGAAAAATCTCAGTGCTGGTCTTCTCTGTGGACCTCCAGAATTGCTTGTCACTGTCCTCCGCTCTCAAAGAGAAAGGAGATTTGTGAGCATCAGCTCAGCTCATTTTGTTTTTCTCCTGGTTGGGACCGTCTGACACACAAACCCCTGCCTGCGCAGCCTGTCCCCTGGCCTGGCTGCCTGTGTGCCACTGTCCTTCATTACCAGGTCCTGCTTTTCCCCTGTGACATCTGCTTTCCCCGGAGCTGGAGTTTCACTTTAGGAACAGCAACTCAAATAATTTGGTTTTCCTCACTGTTGCTCGTGTGGCCCCAGGCTTTATTTACTGCATGCAAGTCAAACCTTGCTCTGAAATGCTAATTCCCAGATAACTTTTTTTTTTTTTTCCTGTGGCATCCATTACCCCATAATACAACCGCTTCAGAGATGTTAATTAACTAATTTTATGTGCCTGCAGCAGCAGACAGGTGCTGCTCACCTCCTTTCCCAACTAGGCCTAGCAGGTACCTGTGAAATAGCTGGCCTGAGGCAAACCCACAGCTCTGGGAGGGAAAGCAAGGAGGAAGCTTCCATGAATTTTGCTTAAGCATGGGGGTTTTTAAGACTTGCTCTGAACCCTTCCACCTGCAAAATCCTGCACGGTCTAAACGCTGAAGCAGGACCGTTTCTTCTGATACTGTCACATCACAGGGAAAGCAGTGGGGACATCTACACCCTCCTTCCCAGCTGTGTGGCATTTAGCTTTAATCATTGCAAACATCAGTGCAGGGAATTAGATTGCTGATGCCATGAGATGATATTTCCATCATTCAGAGCTATGCACCAAGCAGCTGAACAGTGGCTAAAGCAGAAGAACAGGCAGCCGAAATCCAGGCTTTATTTGCATCCATATGCAAGGTATTTTGCTTTATTAAATAGGAGAGAAATAAACACAAAACAGAACTCGGTTGAAAGAAGATCAACAACCACTAGTCATGATGGGACATATTCAGTTCTGCTGCTGCAAAGCCCAAGTTGCAAAGAGCAATGGCTCTTAATGGCTCAATGGCTCATTTAGATGCTCTATTGCTGTATTCTGCCTTCCCCTACAACCAGTGGCACGATACCCCAGCGGGACCCCCAGTCATAGTCTGCATGAACATGGCCCTTCTCTCCAACTTCTACTGAGACTCAAATTT
This sequence comes from Nothocercus julius, assembly GCA_013398735.1. NCBI lineage: Eukaryota > Metazoa > Chordata > Aves > Tinamiformes > Tinamidae > Nothocercus > Nothocercus julius. The sequence continues at coordinate 1,207,420 of VZSV01000006.1, forward strand.
TTGGAAGTCTGAACGACTTGGTGGTTTCTGCTCTGGCAGATGCTAAAAATCTCCTTTTGTGTCACAGCACACGGGTTGGACGAGTCTGAGCTTTATCAGAGACCCAGACAAATCTCTGAGGTACAACACAAAATATACTGCAACTACAAATTTGCAGCCCCCAAATCAGCAGCTCTGAAGAGCTGCATTACTGCTCTTCAAAACTGTGCTTGCCAGAAACACAGCACCACTTTCCTTTCATGGATCCTCTCGCGCTGGGATTCCAGCCATTGTACTTTTAATATTTAGGGTTATGTGCATAGATGTTCAGCTACAGTTACATTCTAATTAGATAGCATTATTTAGCAATTTAAGATTTCCCAAAAGACTGCATATGAAGTAGCTTACGATGGTGATTGGTGGGTTTTCTCATTCCTAGATTACAGACATTATAATTATTTTGCATCTTCTTCCTGATGGTTGGAAAAATGTGTTTACTTTTTTTTCCTGAGATAGGGACGATCAGTCAGATTTTCTTTTCAATGAATATTGTTATTATTTTACTACTGAATAAAGCTCCCTGGCTTTTTCAGTTTTATCACTAACCTGTTCTGTACAGCTATTAAACTTGAAGAACAATATTAGCAAACATCTTCTCTCACCTCTTTTACGTTATTTTTGGATCCATCAGAACAACAGTAATTAGATACTATTTAAGATATTTTTCTTTTCTAAATCACAGCATTTGATGGTGTTAAAGATTAGTCTGCCTGGACCATGGCAGTCTAAGACACTGGATAGCTATAAGCAATAAAAAGTCCAAATAAATAAAACATAGTCTGCAAAACTCTCCCATATGTCTATCATGCTATTCATCTCCAAATCAACAACTTGATTTCATGGTCTCAATTACAGCTTCTAGATATACCCCAAGCACCAAATTTATATTTTTTTGCAACTGCAAAAAGGGCTTTTACTTAGCTTTGAATTGTTTCACATTTATCTTAAGAAGTTTCACAGCATCTACAGAGTTAGTCCAAACTCTTTGGCACAGGGATCTTTAAGATATACAAAATCTTGCATGACTCTGTTGTCCGTAATTGTTAATGCAGCCTGTGCCATTATGAATATAATATCCATGCCTATATTTAGGCTATGACAGAGATTTTTGGAAAAGCCACGGGAAGCTGTGAGTACTTCTTAAAAGAAATCGCAGTCTAAGTAGAAATCCTGTACTGTGCTAAAATCCATGAATTTTAAACTGAATTCCAACCTTCATTATCTGACATTAGAATTATACTTCATAGAAGCTCAGCTATTTGAAAATTCCAGATGTGGATTTTGTGTCCATTTTACCACTCGCTGTCCAGCAAGAGCAACAACCTTCAGAAGCTTAAAAAATCAGCTCAAAGAAGTTTGGTGCCAAAGCCAGGCAATGTCATCTCCTGAAGTAGCACTTCATCTACTGCCCTGAAGCAGGATCATAATCTGTTTTCTCCAGAGGAGTTGATTTCCACGGCTGCGTGCTTTGGCGGCTCCATTCTGCGCTGGTGGTGTGTGGGTGTTCAGAAGAGACAAGTGAGTAGCAGCTGTAAAATAAGTTTCCCAGGAACGGTCTCCTTCCCCTGCTCTTCTCCATGAGCCCTGCGGTTGGCATAACCTGCAATGGCAATGGTTTGTTGTCTTGCTGTGCCCTTCGCGGGGACGCCGGCAGCTTAGGTCTCTCTGTTCTCACAGGGCTGCTGTCGTCCTCCTCTGGGGTGGCTTCATGTTGGCACGAGCCCTGGAAGAGCAAGAGGGTGGGTTATGAACTGGATGACTTTCCTCTTCCTTGCTGGTGCTCCATTCCATCCAATGCTTTCCTTCTTGTTTATTGATTTAGCTACATTTATGCCAAATTTCCCAGGTGCAAGAGATTGGATGGGGGCTGTCTTTCACTGGGAATGAGGGAGCATTTCCCAGAGACCCCTAAATGTTCTGGGTCCTCTCCTCCTGCTCATGCCGAACCCCAGTTCCATACCAGGAACACTGATGGAAGCCTTACGGGCTGCCCTGTTTCCTCCAAGTGACTACAGCAGGGTCTCCTGGCATTAGCAGAACCTTCCCCACAGCCTGTTCATCTCAACACGCATATTCTAAACAGCTGCTTTGTAGCTGCTCTGTATTGGATTTGAAGTTATAGCTGTGAAAACCTCCTGCACAGATTCTCTTGGGTTGCTATCAATAGCCAGATTCAGCTCAAATAGGCCAGAAGAGTTGGTATGTGTGGGTTTTTTTTCCACAAACTGACTCTTCGGTGTTTTTACATTTAGTGAAATATTCATAATATTCCTATCTTGCATCTTAACCTTAACTGCACTTCCAGTCCTCATTTTGATCACTTTAAATACTTTATTGCTATTTCACTCAGATAATCAACAGCTATGTCTATAGTAGAAAATAAAATAGAGTCAGGGTGCTGGATCAAATATTGGCCAATCATTAAACATAATTTTCAAAAAGTAGCACGTTCCTTGTTTACAGCCTGAGCCAACTGCAAACTCTTAGGTAGTGCTTGGGCACAATTCGAGGGACAGGATTTTCAGACCCTTTCCAAGAGGCAGTATAGACAAGGATACGTGGGGTGTGCTGAATGGAGATGAAAGGAAGTTAGTCCTGTGTGAACTCTGCCATGCTGCTTCACCTCAAAGACCAGAAAATGAGCTTTGATCCCTTTTATTTATTAAAAAAAGTATGGCCACTGCACCTGGAATAGTCTTTGTCAATGACTCTCCATGATTATATGCCATCCGCAGTGGCAAAAATGAAATAGTAATGTCGACACATTGCTTAAGCTGGGGCTGGGGAGTTTGCCTATTTGCATTCAATTCCACCATAAATGTCTTCTGTGATTTTGGACCAGGGCAGATCGGTTCATTGCAGGGATAGTTCAGTATGTCAGGTGTTTTTGTAAATTCAGAAAGTCACACTGCATCTCTGAGTGCCAGTGCTTATTTTAAAAGCCAACCTCTTATCGCTACAAAACTAAGTGCCTCTTTACCTCTGAGGATAAGTAAGTCCTTAGCTCATTATTATCTTGCTAGTGGAAAACATGTGAGTGAGTTGAGATACTGCAGAAATAGGAGATTCATTTGCCTAGCAGCTTAATTGGTGTATTAGTACTATAATAGCTGATAACTCTTTGCAGATGCTATCTGGGTTTCCTGTATTCGTATGTGGGCAGGTAGAAGAGATTTGGGATCTGCAATGTTGTAAATCAGGATAGAACTATTTATTCTGGCAACAATTGTATACAGTTTTATACAAGTTGGCCAATGGGTAAAGACTATTATCTTTTATTTATGTTTGTTTACTTACATCTACAACTCATGAAAGCTAAAGATAACTCTAATGAGCATTCAAATAAATGATAGCCAGCATTTACAGTTGATGGGCAAACCATTCCACTTATTCTGAGCGGGGGTTGTATAGGGAACTAGACTGAGGACCTGATGTAGTTAGAAATAATCCAGAAAAGAAAGTTTATCCAGATCAGGTCCATTTTATGGTCCCACAAAGTTGTGCAGGCAGAAAGGAGGCGGGAGATAAGGGACTGGGACCAGTGAGAGATGGAGGAGGGCAGTAGCCATCAAAGGGAACATTTGTCAAGTGACAGCCTGGAGGGTGGTATATTTACTCCCCAGTCTTTAATAATTCAGCTGTTAAGTCATGGGTAATCGTTGTCCTAAAATGTGTTTTTATTAAGTCTATGTATCTAGTAGGGGCTCAAACAATTTAACCATAACCAAGCAGAGTATGTGAGTGAGTGACACAACCAAATCTGCCCAGGCACACTTCACTGAGAGTTTATTCTGGGTAAAAGATTTTGGATGACACATTAATGAGTTAAGTACATGAAAGGAAAATTAATATTTATTCATAGCCAACTTTAATTTGTCCAAAATAGCATGGGTTTAGGTTCTTAAGGCTCCCAGGGTGTTTAATACATTTTAAATGCATGATAATGAATTAAACATTCCAAGATTTTCCCTTCCTCATATTTTATATGGGTTAGAGGAGAGATAAAAAGTTGGAGTTGATGTCACTACTATGTAATTAGACTTATTTGGACTTTCATTAGCTGGTGGAATTGCTCCTGTGGACCTGTCCATGTAGAGTGATTTGTAATTCAGCACAGAATAGGTTTCCTTGGTTTCACGTAATTGCTCAAATTTTTATTTGTCAACTGTCGTAGATCACAAGCACTTTCAGTGCCACACAGGCAGACAACTGCTGCTTAAAATAACTCACATCCTGCAATCCTTCCCTCAGGAACTTATCCATGAACATTTTCAGTGTACTGATTAATGAGATGAAGTTTCCCCCTCCCACTCATCTGACTGGAATATTTAAAGGAATACTAGACCAATTAAGGTTAGGTGCTCCCTTTGCTGTATGGGCTGACTCTTGTTAGTCTTAATAAAGGAGAGGTAGAGAAAATCTCCATAAATCGGATGTCTACTACTGTCTAAATCAGGAATACGCTCCTCAGTTAAAGGTGACAAAGTTTAACTTACGACACAGAGGTCTCAAATTGGACCAAATACTATAAAACAATGACAAAACAAGCAGCACAATTACTATACTCCTGCAAGTTAAAAGAGAAAAAAAAAAAAAAAAAAACTGTTGCCATTGCATTTTTTAATTAATAATTCTGTTTGCCAAACCAATAATACTCAGCAGTTCAAATAGAAAATTAGAAGCCCTCATGTGAGAATTGAGGGTGTTGGAACGAACTCTATCAAGTTCACTGTTTGTGTATGTGATAAGCACATCTGGTTGGGGTGTTATGGCAGGCCATCTACATTGCCCATTTCAACTTCAAATAATAATGATTCTTCTTGTCAAAGTCAATGGTCCTTCTTCATCTGCTCGTCTTTTTTGATGCCAGCTGTGCTCTTCAACAAAAGGACCAATCTATAAAATCCTAAGAGTGGAATAAAATTTATATGAGTGAAGAGTGAACTGCATTCAAATGGGCCATTCTGGGGCTAATAGCTAATAAAGAAAAACATTTCCTCTACAATGTTAACTTAAGAACCTTAATTTTCATATATATGGGTGAACATGAAATCAGTAGGAATACCTGTGTGCTGTACTCAAAATGAGTAAGAGAGAGTGCTTGGGAAGTTATAAATATAAAGCAGGAAAAATGGTTTCCTGTTACAAGCACTGCTCCTGCATATATTGACTTTAAACTGTGTATATTGATATATACTGACTTTAAACTAACTTTCAATATGTGTTTATCTAAATGCTCTACAGCCTTTAACAGGCTGAAATCTTTGTGAAGCACCATCCCCTTTAGAATCTTTGAAATATTACTAGCAGCATTTTGAAGATGGGGATCAGCGAGGCGAAGGACTGAGTTCTCCAAGGCAGGCGGGAGCTGGAAGCGCACGGCCTTCCTCGCCAGCAGACCTGTGTCTTCTTCAGGTTATGCTCCGAGTCACAGACAAACCTGTAACGGGGAGTTTCCTACACTCAAAACCACCTCCCAGCTGTCGGCCCCTTTGCACAGCTTGCTCTGGAGTGAACTCTATATTGCAGCCTCCTGCCCGGTCCTCTTAGGATCCTGAACTCCAAAATGTCATGGTCACCCATCCCCAACCTTCACTTCCCCAACCAGCCTTTCCTTGTTCTAAGTACAGGCTCCAGTAGAGCACCTCTTCTTGCTGGTTCCTCTACTACCTGTGTCAGGAAGCTGTCACTGATGCTCCCCAGGAATATCCTGGATTACTTGTGCCCTGCTGTGCTCTCTCACCAGCAGATATCGGGGTGGGAGAGCAAGGACTAAAGAGACTGACTGCAGGCCCCATCCCTTTGGCACTGAGCAGATCAAAAATGCAGATGGAGAAACAACCTCTACGAGGAACAAGAAGCTGACGGCAATTTTTGGAGAGCTCTTCTAGTAGTTAAGAAAATATTACCAGTAGGTCAGGTAAAAACATTAATGGGAACTTTCAAAAGAGTTTTAAATCCCACAATTTTCCTCTGGCTTTTTATTTTCCTGCAGAGAAATAAAACTGAAGTGTGAGAATAAGTGTTGACAGAAGGAGTTTCTGGACGAGTCAGTGGTATCCAGGAGTGTGATGCAGCTGCTGAGCCATAACATAATTCCTTAATCTCCCTAGCAAGGGAGAACCATGATTGAGGAGTTTAAAGCTCTGCTGATAGCAGCTGAGTGAGAATATGACAAGATGCATTTTGCTTGGAAGGGAGGTTTCTGTGGAAGACCGTACATGCCCTCATGCCGTGCAGAGCTCATGACATAGCTCTGCGGCTCCTTATACCTCTGCAGGGACAATCTTTTTGCCAAGAGCACCCAGGCTGGGCCATCTTGCTGCCCACCCCAGGTAGAGGAGACAGGGAGGAGAGGACGGCAGAGGAACCACAAGAGGTGCAGGTTTGGATGCCTGCAAATTGAATCACAGAATCACAGAATCGTTGAGGTTGGAAGGGACCTCCAGAGACCATCTAGTCCAACCCTCAAGCAGGGACACCTAGAGCACCTGGCACAGTACAAGTTTGAATATCTCCGAAGAAGGGCCCTCCACAGCCTCTCTGGGCAGCCTGTCTGAGGGCTCTGTCACCCTCACACTAAAGAAGTTCTTTCTCATAAGGGGATGGAACTGCCTGTGTTTCAGTTTATACTCATTTCCCCTTGTCCTGTCACTGGCCAGCACCAAGAGGAGTTTGGCCCCATCCTCCCTGCTTTCACCCCTCAGGTATTTGTACATGTTGATCAGATCCCCTCTCAGTCTTCTCTTCTCCAGGCTAAACAGGCCCAGGTCGCTTAGTCTTTCCTCATACGATAGATGCTCCAGTCCCTTAATCATCTTCATGGCCCTACGCGGGATCCTCTCCAGAAGCTCCACGTCCCTCTTGTGCTGAGGAGCCCAGAACTGACCCCAGTACTCCAGGTGCGGCCTCACCAGGGCTGAGCAGAGGGGCAGGATCCCCTCCCTCGACCTGCTGGCAACTCTCCTCCTGGTGCAGCCAGGATCCCATTGGCCTTCTTGGCCACGAGGGCCCATTGCTGCCTCATGGTTAACTTGTTGTCATCCAGGACTCCCAAATCCCTCTCTGTGGAGCTGCTTTCCAGCAGGTCAACCCCTAATCTGTCCTGGTGCCTGGGGTTACTCCTCCCCAGGTGCAGGACGCTGCACTTGTCCTTGTTGAACCTCATGAGGTTCCTCTCTGCCCAACTCTCCAAGCTGTCCAGGTCCCTCTGAATGGCAGCGCAGCCCTCTGGAGTGTCGGCCACTCCACCCAGTTTGGTATCATCTGCAAACTCGCTCAGGGTGCCCTCTGTGCCCTCGTCCAAGTCATTGATGAACAAGTTGAACAGCCCTGGGCCCAGTACTGACCCCTGTGGGACCCCACTGGCCACAGGCCCGACTAGGCTCTGCACTGTTTATGACAACCCTGTGATAATATAACTAATATAAATGTCAAGTTTCTAAGTTTCTGATAGAATAAAACAAAAATGTTGAATTTTGAAAAAAAAAAAAAAAAAAAAAAAAGACTCATTAATCAAATAAATGGCACTCCCAGGAATTCCAGCAGTATTGGGGAATGAATCAATCGCAGAGGCTGCCTGTTCTCTCTACACCTTGCAACATTTCAGAACGTACATAGTATTCAGCTTTATTATCTTCTGGCCCTTTAATTTGGAATTGAAATGCAATTAAAATAGCACTTGAGAGAACCATATATTTTAATTAATGGTCTGCATTGCTGAGAGGTTGGAAAACAAAGGGAGTATTGCCCATTTGTAATGAGTAAATCAAGACAGATGTGTTCCTGGGAGTTCATACATCAGTACGGTGGCATAACCTAGTCAACCAAAGGAAGGCATTCCTCTGTTATCACACTGAAGTTACTCATTCTGCTTGAGAAACTTAACCCAACAACGGGTGCACACAGTAAGAGGAGTGACACTTAGAGACGGAGAGGATGTCACCGTCCTTCAGGGCTCCTACCCGAGGGCAGCTCCTGTGAGAGCTCAGTCCTTGCAACTCTCCTCCCTTCCAAGCAGCATCTCCTCCTTTTGCACCCACAGCCAGTAGTAACTTTGCCCCAGGACTCTGATTGAAGAGTGCTGCTATTAGATATCCATGCATGAGGTTTAAAATGTCACATGGAAAATACTCAGAGATTCTTTTATCTGAATATTAAACTGGGGAGAAGCTCTGTAGACTCAATGACAGAGCGACCTGAATTAATTTTCAACAAGATATTTGAGGGTTTGCCAGGCTGAACTATTTCAAATATTTAATAAATGATCATTCCCTTAATGGCCTACAGGTGAAACAATCAACTTCATAAAAACATAAAATCAGGAACAGAGTCTGACAAAATATTCATTTAACTTCATGCACATTTATTTCACAGGGATCTCTGTATTCAGAAAACTAAGAGCACACTTAAATATTTTCAAGAAGAGATTTTAAAGTAAATAAATATAGTATAAGAGAATATTTCATAAGGAACCTAGGGAAGAAAATTTAATAACGAGATTTTATACAATAAGGAAATCCATGTCTTGTAAAATTGTTTTTTTACTTTGGCACATTGAATTCCTGTATTATCCTACTCTTTTAATGTTCTTCTGTTTTCCTGCTGCTCTGTCCAGGACTGATATTAATAAGCATCTCTAGAAGTCTGAAAAGGAAACAGGCGGGTGTATGGGAACGGCGTCATGCTGCGGATGAAGAGGCTGGAACGTCACCCGCCAGGCACGCCACGGCCAGGGCAGACGTTGGCAGCCAGGGCCTTGCTCTCTCTCTCATCTAGACTGGAAAAGCTCTTCCCATCTTGTAGGAGCACAATGCACTGATTTATTGAAAAAAAAGGCAAACTGTAGCTCAGCACTGGTCCTGCGTTCAGCAAGATGGGAAGAGCTGTCTCTAAACCACTTTTTGTGCCAAATGGACATCGGCAGCTGTCAGAGAACAAGAACTAGATATATGGGCTATTATTGAGGACCCAGACAAGAGTTTCCTTATGATAACATTTACCAATTATTAGAGCCCAAATGGAAATCACTCGTAGCTTTATTACATGTATCTTTTCTTTTTCCAAACAAATAAAATACTTCATCAAAAAACTTTTTATTTTCACTACAGCAAATATTATTTCCAAGTGTCTGGATCTCAGTGTCTTTGAAAATGGGGCAATAGGTAGGAAGGTGCTTTTGGAGCAAATCATCTAGCACATTCTTCGCTAATTTTGCTCATTATGATGTGCAGCTGTTGCTCAAGGGGTGAAAAAGACCAGAGAGTTTAGTAAATAAGAGCACATAGTGGTTATGGTTTTGGATAAAAGGCTGGGGCTTAACAGAAGGGATTTCTTCAGCTTTTTACAAAGGGAATATAACCTCACCTCCCCACTCCCCAAAAGCAAAAAAATGAAACTCTAAGTAAAAGTAGACACTACCATGAGAGACTATAAGAAAATAAATGTACCAGCCATTTTAAAGCACAGTTAGAGAGCTTAGAATTACAGACCCAGAGGTAACAATTTGCACATGACAGCACTTTTTTAGATAAATCAGGTTTTCCTGGGCTGTGGAAATGTAGGAGAAAGTGCTTACAAATAGGCACTTGGGAAGCATGATGATAGAGAAAACTGGCTGTTTTCACTATGAGGTAATGAACTTTAAAACAAATAATTTGAACTATTCCGTCTCTTTGTTTCTCAGCTAAAATTCAGCATTCTTGGGGAAGACATGGGCAACCTTTGGAGCTGGACTCCACCAAAGCTCTAATCCAGGCACCTTGACTAAAACAAAGACTGGAATAGAGAAATTTTAAAAATCTCACTTCACAAATGAGTGGTTCTCCTGTCTTTTGAATGTTTGATCCAGTTTTGGTCACCTCATCCTAAAATCCATGAAGCAGAATCTGACGGGCTCCACAAACAGACGAGGGAATGAGTGACCACAGCGAAAAGCCTCTCTCAGCTGAAGCCTGGGTTGGAGGTGCAGAGCTTCCAGCTGTTCTCAGAAGCACATTTAGACTTTAGAGACCTTGATCCCTGTCGTGGCAGTTGCAAAGCAGGTACCTACCATTCAGCTTTCCAGCTGGTCCTGATTCTCTCCTTCCTGAGGGTGCTGAGAGATGCCAACATGCAAGCGCCAGCTGCCGCGGTCACGATGAGCAAAGGTTTCCTTGCACTGCCTTTGGGGAGATTGTGCACTGTTAGAAGACATCTCAGAGGAGAAACCACAATGCATGAAAAATGCGGCCTAGGGCTACCCAGATTACATATATACTGCATAATATATAGGCATTGGTTGAGATAAAAGACCAATGTGGTAAGCGAATATGGGATTTCTTCTCCTCTCCTTAGCCACAAAGCTACAAAATCCAGGTTTTCCTTGGGTACATGCTCTTCTTTTTCCCTTCTCCCAGTAACACCCTGAGAGTAAATCGGCAAGGTTGGGTGATAAGAGCATTAACTCTTCATTTGACCACTGCTTTTTCAAATAGTTACTACCACACTTACTGAGCAATCAAGTCCAGTCAACTCACTGGGCACGTAAGTCTATGAGGAGGTGTCAGAGGGATTAGGGCGGCCTGGTTTGCAGATCTTGACTGGATGCAGGAGATGCAGAGGCGGTGGGAGCACGCGGCAGCGGGGCACGTGCCGAGCCGGCTGGGGACGGCGGAATTACTGCAGTCTGGCTCCCATCACCTCCTCACTTGCGCTAAAGCTTGTCAGGAAATACTTCTGCAGTGGAAAATGCTTGTTTGTTTCCTTTGCCTTTCTCACCACTTAATAGCTACTTTTAAAAGCGTCACCAAGGTTTTCCAGCACCAGGCAGCAGCAGTTGCCTGCACCCACTTCAGTGCACGTGATCCATCCCTGAGATGGGAAACATGTGGGTGGGTCCAGTGGGATCCAGTGGGATCCACACTCCCATCTTCATGGGGCAAACAGCAGATCTGAAGTGGGAAACCTGTTTTACTGTGCAGGTGTCCTCCTGATATCATCTTAGAGGAAACTGGAATATCATATGGTCACCTAGACTTGCTTAATGATGCCTGAGCTGGCTTGTTACCAGCCCCGTTTTATTTTCTGAAGCATCCAAAAGGTGGGAAGGGGGAGATGCACATGGAAGGTTACTAATGGCTGAACCAAGGGCCCTAATTAGAAGCAGAGACAAGTGCAGTGTAGTGAGGGCAGGGAATCTGGATGAAGCAAAAAGACACTGTATTATTATTAAAAGAACTAACAAGTTGCTTTATAAACCACGATAAAACACAATATCTTTATGGCTATACTATATGCTGAATTTTCTTTTATTTGTCTAGTTATGTTACAATGTCAACTTTTGTAGCCAAACCAAACACAGTTGATCTGAGCATCCAAATCTACCTGCTTTCGTTGTTACAGTTACCAAGGAGAAAATCCTCCTCTTAATCATCAAAGCCCGAAGGTGAACTTGAACTTTCAAGACCCCTGAAGTAGAGCTTGAACAAGAATTCATAATGAAAGAAGGCACAAGCCTTTGGATCAGGTATGGAAGGTCTCCCTCTCTTTTTCTTTTTTTATCTGCCTATACCACCGTGGACGCTCAGGCCTGACCACTTCCTTCCTTCACCCCCCATCCTGCTGGGCACCTTCTGCATGTTCACTCCTCTCCTCCCGCCTGCTCAGGCAGGGGACCATGAAAACCAGCCAGCAGCGCAGCAGGTAAAGGAATGGCAAACTCACCTTGCTGGTATGTTAGAGAAACGGGAAAACTGCATTATCCCAAAGCAAAAGAGGGTAAATTCTATTCCCCCACAGTATATCCCTGGATATTTGCTTTACTCTTTATTTTTGAATCCAGCACATTTACAATCAATAAACAAGAGGCAAAAAAACCAACAAATTTCTAGGGCTGATGTGTTTTAGATGTCTACCTCACACGTGTTCAGCCCTGAGATGGACTGGGACAAGAACTTGCCTCTTTCTCACCACCAAATGCAGAGGGAAACAACTGTAAATGGCCCACGTGAGGTGAGATGAAAAGCAGCCCTTCCGTTCACCGGTCCCGTCACACAAGGCTCAGGAGGAAGGGGCTCTGGCTGCCCTTGGGTTCAGAGAGAAGCTGAAGCAACTATAGCTACACTCTGCATGTGCACATCTATATGCACACAGTATAAATACAGACGTGTATATGCACATCTTTGTGTGCGTATGCCATGCACAATATATACATATGTTGCACTGAAATATACAGTGTGGAGCTATGTGGTGTGTTTGTGTGCACACAGGAGGAGCGATCTCTTTCTGTAGGGCAGGGGCAAGAGCAGCCCTCCCAGCCCGTGCCCAGACAGAGGCGCAGAACATGTAGAGCAAACGAGCAGAACCATTTCACAAAAGCTCCTGTGAGGGAAGTAAAACACGCATAAAGCTACTCACCACAATCAATAGGTGGTTGCTAATTATAAATGAGAAGAGCGGAAATTCCCGGGAATTCGTCCCTTCTTTTGTTTGTAAAACCAGTAGGCAGAGTGAGTAAAAGCCAGTTTTCACTGCCTTCCATCCCGCAGGGCAGGACTGGTTTGCAAAACCCTTTCTCACCATTGCAAACCAGCAGGAATTTGCTGCGAGCCTGGTTGTCATCTTGCTCCGTTTCCAAATGCAGAGTCAGCAACCCCAGATCTGTTCCTAGAGACGTCGCAGAGAGCAGCACCATTCACCTATTGCATTGGAAGGCTGATGATGGTGTTGGTTAATGAAAGCAGAGGGGGCTCTGGAGAGTTTTCAGGGGAAACATCTTCTGAGCTCATCTACTTGGCAGTTTCACATGAACTCCACAGGTTCATCAAGGGGTGAATGTGCTTGGAGGTTCATCCAGCCTGCAAGCAGGAATAGGCTTCATGATTTAGGTGATCTTATGATTTAGGAGGTTCAAGAGAACCAGTGCTCTCCTGGGTCAGCAAGTGTTGCTGAAGAGTTTGACTTCCTATCATTTAAAGATAAACTTTCAAGGGAAAAAAAAAAAAAAAGAAAAAAAGAGGGAGAGAGAGACCAAAAACCACAAACTTTTAAAGATCTGGTATGAAATAGCAAGGCATAGCTGGACTCAAATGCTTTGCTTGCGTCTCTCTACAGGCCAGGTCCTGAGGTCTTTCCCTGAGAATAAAAACACTTGTGGTTAAGAGGAGTGATGGACTGGATCAGTCTGAGCCAACTGAGTTGGGTGGATCTTTCTCTAACCTTATAATCTTGTATAATCTGGTATGGCAGTTCTTATGTTGCTATAATAACTGCCCCAAAATTTTTATGCTGTCTGCAGGAATGGGATGTCTCCATTTCCTAGATTTTGCGTATGGGCCTGTCCTTGCCGTGCTGTTTGCACGTGGCTGACAAGGATCCCCGGCGTGGGGGCAGCCCCGAGGCAGCCCCAGCACCCTGGCGTGGTGCAGCCAGCGCCCTGCTTGCACTTGGTGCCACGGGCAGATGGGACCCAGCACTTCTTCAGGTGAATGAGGAGGAAGTCAAGGCCTCCTGCACGTCCTGTGAAATTGGGACATCCCTGGAAAAGTGAAAAATGGTCTCGGAGATGATAACTGTAAAGTGACTCACCCTGCAAGTCTGGGGTGGAGGGTCCCTCTGCAGCACCATAAATGATGTTAATGGACAGTTGTGCTTCCCCCTTGGGCAACCAGCCTCAGGCCATTTATTGCCCCCAAGAACCACTCAGGCCCCCTAAGCAGCGCTAAAGGAAACAGGAGTTCATGGCAATGGACTGAACAGGTTAACAGAGAGAAATTATACCAGATCTTTGCGGGCAGTGCTGGTGAGCAGCCCTGCACCGTGCAACAGAGAGAAAACCCAGCATATTGCTAAGCTAATCCTGTGATATTTTGAAGAAATCGTGCCCCCTGCTGATTTAATTAGATTTTTTTAGCCTCAGCTCTAAACCTGGCGAGAACGTTCAAACATCCTGATTAGCGTTCAAGGTCAGTGACTCAGAAGTCCTGCTGGATACCAAAAATCTTCTCTTTCAACCCTGAAATAAGATGCTTATTATTGATCTTTGTGAAGCAGCAAGCAAATGATGAACAGTATATCCTTGCAAGGACAGTCTTTTTGAGATCGTTCCTAGCATTTTACATGCCCTTTGTAGCGTTTAATGGGGAAGTAAAAGCCCAGAATACTAATAAGAACAAAAATGCCCAAGAAGGGAATTTGGGGGGTTTACAAAGCATTTATAAATGAACGTTTGCGACTTCTCTGTGTGTTAAGATTGTCTGATTTCCCGGCCAGCCTAGAAGGGACGTACATCAGCTGCCCATTTAATACGATCACGACTGATTACTACAGTAGGAAGATCACCGTGGAATAGCAGCCGCTGCTATTTTATGAGTTGCTGGTTTATACGCTAATATCCCGTATCATCTGTCTCCATGGCACTGTTAGGAGAAAACAGGAAAACAAGAAAGCCATTTCCAGCTTGTCGGAAGGCCTCCCCGTGGGGCTGCCCCGAGGCCGCTCCCTCAGGAGGAGCGGGGGCACGGGAGAGGCGGCCAGGCGGTGCAGCCCGCCTTGCTTCGCCATCGCGGCGCCGGAGGGAGCCCAGCCGGGCCGGCCCGGAGGGCTGCGGGGCTCGGGCTCCCTTGGCCAGCGAGCGCCCCCGGGGGCCGA
>VZSV01000006.1:1222174-1263987 GCA_013398735.1 Nothocercus julius
GCCGCGCTGCCTCCGCGCGGGCCGGCGCCCCGCCCTCCTCCTCCGCGCCCCTCCGCGCCGGCGGGGCCGGAGGGAAACTGCAGCGCAGCTTCGGCTCCGCGACACGTCCCTCCCACGGAGGCCCCCGAGCTCCCTCTGGTGGCGGTTTGGAAAGTCACACGCTGGTGTTTGAGGACACGCGGCGAGAAGGGAGTGCGGGAAGCAGAGCCCATGCCAAAAGCTTCGAACCGTCTAAGAGCTCCTGCCCTTCAGTGAAATCAAATACAAAGGCTAAGCAAGGGTAAAAATCGGCACTTCTGAAAGAAACTGCTTGGTTTTTTATTTTTTTTATTTTTTTTATTTTTTTGGGACTAGTTGCCCGTGACCCATGGACACCCATGTCGTTTGCCAGGTTTGGGATGGCCAGGCTGAAGCTCCCAAGCTTGGGCGAAGCACCCAAGGGTGCCCAGCGAGCCTCCCGCAACGCCGCCTCACCTATTGGTCTTTATGGCTCTGAAGCAAAGGGTTGGCAAACCCCAAATACTTCTCTCCAGGGAGTGCATATGTAAACGAAACACCCCTGTGCAGAGTAAGCGCAGGCCTTTTTCCTCCTGATGCTCTTGAGCAGCACCACTTTCCATTCCTGCCGTTTATCACCCCAGCCCCATATCAGCATTCTCGTCATCTGCCCTTGTGCTGGTGTCAGATTAAATGCCCTGCAATTGCCAGTTTCATCTTTATGCCCTTTTAACACTGGCCTAATGTTAATATTCTGTGAGGCTTCAGGAATTTCCCTCAGATACCAGGATGTATCCAAAATGAAGATAAGCTGGCCAATTATCTCCTAACTGGATCTTTGAGGCCACCTGGTAGCAAGACTTAAACGTGTTTATGTATAAAATATATCTTCACATATTCAGGTGCTAAAAAATATGACTTTTCTCGTTCGACTTAAATATCATCCATCTTCTTTCTAAAACCTTAACAGAAAGTTCTGGCTTTCTTTACCTCCCCTTCCAAATCACTTAGCTACCGCTGTGCCGTGGCTGCTGCTGCTGTGTTGGAGGGATGTTCGGCGGCCACCCCTTTGGATGTCCCCACTTCTGGTTTCTCTCCAGAAGCGCAGACCCCATGGGAGGCTGCTGCACATTAAACAGGGATAAAACACCTCTGCCAGTGTAAACGGCTCCTGCCTGTCCTGCCCTCATTGTCGTACATTGCCAGCCCGCCTCCTGCTGCAATGTTTCCACCTTCCTTGCTGACGGAGCTTGTGGTTCCCGATGCTGCAGCTCTTGTGCCTTCCCTATGCCGGACGCTGGTCATTGCTGAGGCTCTGATTTCCGAGCCAGGCTAACGGATGAAGTGCTGGGAATCACCGCGCGCCCTGCAGGACCTGCTGTCCGCGGGGCGTTAGCGCTGGAACGGGTGCCCATTCGCACGGGTGAAAGGTGGGGCGGTGCAGCCCTGAACCTGCTCTCCCCACCAGCTCCTCCGCCTGCTCCCCACGCTCTCGCGGGGCTTTCCGGAGAGCCTGCAGGTGAGGACGTGGTTTCAGGGAGGGTTCCGGCTATCTCAAGGGCTGGGTTCAAGGTTGGCCACGCTTTGAGCAGGCACCCGAACCGTTTAGTTTCCTGCACTAAAAAAATCTCCCCAAACCGTGGACACCATTTTCACTTTGTGTTCCCTGGCCTGATGAGTTTCTAATTGCTTTGAATCTTTCCCATTACGGTCCCGGGAGGTGCTGAGGCCCCTGCCTGCTCTCCTGCTCACCCCACTGCCGCGCTCCCGGCCGAGCGCGCAGCCCGGTGTGGCTCCTTTACGGCGGTGAGTCACCTCGCTTTAGTTACAATATACTAAAACCTGTGTCATTTCTGGCTGAGTTCTAACCAGCGCTCGGAGAGCCCTGGGGATGCAGGAGGACGTCAGTGCCATCAAACGCTTGAAATCCTATTTTCTAAATTTTTCTAAGAAACCTGGCCTGACACTGAGGGTGAGCAGGGAACCGCTAAAGCCCAGCACATTCCCAGCTTTCTGCAGAAATAGAGGGCCCGGGCTGCTCCTGGCTGGGCTTACTCAACCCATCCTAAAGCTGCTTAATCCCTTTGTCCCTCGTTGCAGGCACACCATCCTCTCCGCCTGTACTTTACACTGCGCCATCTCCACCCCGCTACATGCAGCCACGCCACACTGGGTCTTCTTTTTTTGTCCTACCAGCATGCAATTAATTGCAATAAAGTGCAACGCCCATTTGCCAGCCTGAGTCAGAGCTCACCGGCTGCTTTGGCACCATCCCGTGGGACGCGATCCCAGGGAACGGGCACGCCGGCCATGGAGAAGGGAGTGGATGGACCTTGGCTGCAGGGGCTGCCTCCCGCCTCCCCATGAGGCTCCTCCGCTCCTGCCAGAGCCGCCCGGTGCCCGCTGCATCATCCCGGCATCTCCCTGCGCCAGCTACACTCTCACCGTTTAGGCATTCCCATCACTGCTCTTACTCATCCTTCTTCCTTCAGGTAAAATAGAGATGCAAACCCATCATAAAACTATCTCGTCAGCAGCACCGCGCTCGATTCGCTCCAGTGCTGCAAGGGAAGCAGTTTTTAAAAGTTTCTTGGTTCCATAAAGACATGGAAAAAACGCATATGAATCTCACTTTAACCGATAACCAGGACCCAACAAAGCCTGTATAGACACAAGTATGAGAGACGCTGCTTCGACCCAAGGGGGTTGAGGAAAAGGAGAAGTACATGCAAATATACTCACACGCGTACCGGAAGTCAACATTTTTTCCCCTCATTTCACAGCAAACAGTGGTGGCAGCAGCTCTGTGCTTTCCAAGCACAGCCAGTTTAATCCCGCGTATTTCATTAGTTTATGAAGATTTCCAGTCTCTCTGTTAATAAAAGCTTCCTAGGGCAATCTAAGCTCTTTAAAACCCATGTTAGAAAAGCAGGACACACAACCCACCCATTCAAATTTTATCAATAACAAGGTCCCCCAATAACAATGGGGACATTTGGAGCTAAAAACTATAATCCGCCAACAGCCTCGCAGACTGCGTGAAACCTGTGGAAGGGGAGCACAGCCTAGGAAGGACTTGGCGAGTGGCTGCAGCACCTGGCTGTGGAAACGTGCACCTTCTCAAAGGCTGTCAGGGAATTCAGTGCCTACTCCCTTATTACTTTTTTAAAATAGCTCTCTAGTTGAACCAATAAACAAGAAAAATTAAAAAAACAGACTCCAAACAACTTCTGGTGAAGAAAACTGAAAACCTGAAACTTGTCTTTTCCTGCTGTTGAGAAGCTCCTGAAAGTACAGGTGAAAGTTCTTTTTTTTTTTTTTTTTTTTTTTTTTTTTTTTCCCAGTGGGATGCTGAGACCAGAAAATCCACTTCGGGATTGCTTATCAGTGAAATTTTTTGAAGGGTAGGTGGAGCAAAGAAACGCCCTACCTGTTGATGCCAAATGTTATTTAGCTCTTCCTTAGAGAACACCGACAGTTTGGAAAGGCTCCAAATATTCCTGAGGAAACGCGTCAGAGATGCCTGTTATCAAGGAGAATGTGCTTTCATCATCATTAAGTTGCACCCAGGCATAGGCAGTGTGGCTTGTTAAGAGCTTGTGCATCGCCCCAAACCCGTAAAAGCCACAGACAAGCTAGAAAATGCTTTGGAAGCGGATGCACTGGCCCACTATTGAGCTACAGGAACCTCCTCCTTCCCTACTCGGTTGTCTGTAGCGGGAATTCAGTCACTATTCCACTTATTATTGTTACTTTTAATAGGTCAGGAGTAAGCAGTCAAAAGCAGGCCAAACGTAAAGAATAAGAACGAGCGAGGAGAATGTTGTCATTTTTAAAAGAGATTAGGTCAATTCTTTTTATTTCCAGTGGATGTAAGGATTGTATGAATCCTCTGTCAGGATTGTATGAATTCCTACTTGCCAACTTAAAATGCTTATTTTTCTCAGTATTTTCCAACCTAACCTGAAATTCTTTGAGGGCATCGTGATCCATTTTCCAAAGTATTTTCCAAAGCATTTTCTAAACAATAAAGAGAAACAGAATCATATGTGGTTTAAGAAAATCAGCATCTCTAGTCTTAGATTTAATGGTACAAGTAAGCAAAAATGAAGATATATCTTAATTTCATTGTCTCCCCTACAAGGATAGCAGTGGGCACAGAAAGAACAGTAGGTACTAACCTCATGGAGCAAGAAAGATGAGGCCAAGTTGTGGTGAATTTTATACACACACACACACACACACACACATATATGTATATATTTATTTTCTCCTAATGAAGAAGATTTAGGATAGCATAGATTCATGTTTCCCCCTGCCCTTCAAATTGCTAGGTCCTAAACATAGCTTGTGTAGCTGATAAAGGAGCATATCTTTATATCCTGGCTAAGATAAAGCACTGGAATAAAGCTGTCTATATTCACTTTTGAAGTATTATGGGAAAAAACATTTATAACGTATAATTCTGCTCGCAGATGCTCTGCTTGTCAGGCCGTAACTATTTAAGGGAGCTAATTCATGTGCTTGGAATCCACCCTTTGAAAAGGATATTTTGCTCAGTGAAGATGCTACTGTACAATATGCGTTGCCCTTGGCACGTTTTAATAGACACACACACACACAAAATCACATCAGCTGACGAGGCTACGCAGCCATCACTCCTCGGCCAGCTCCTCGCCAGGGGACAGCGCACCAAGCCCTGTGTCAGGCCGGGAAGTTCCGTTACCGCCGGGGCACTCCGAGGGTGAAAGCGAGCGGGGCTCGGCGGCCCCGCGCGCCTCCCTCCGGCCGCTCACGACAGCTCTCAAGACGGGATGGAAAGGACAGCGATGGTGGCTGAGGCAGATTATAGTTCGTGCACAGACCAGAACAAGTTGCAACCGGAACGTGTCGCAGCCAAGAAAATGCGATCCTTGTATTTAACGCCTTATCCGGAGGCGCTGAGCAGCCGTCCTTTAACATTTGCAACGAGCTGCCGAGGCGGCTCCCGGGCTGCCGCTGGAAGGGCCACCCTGTCCAGAGCTCGGGCTGCGGCCGGCGGCAGCGTCTCCAAGAGGTGCTCAGCGTGGGCTGAGCCACACGTTTGCAAGGCTACGGGAGAGCCCATCCTCCAGGAGGAACAGCTTGCGAAACGTAAAATGAACGCTGCTGTTGTAACGGTCTGGGGATCAACAGCACAATGGCTTTGGTAAATATGCACCCTCTGATGCTTGCAGGGGGCTTTAAATTCAGCTGTCCAGATTCAAAAGGTTTATAAAGTTTCTTCCCTTCCTATTAGGTTACATGCTCTAGTTTTGATGCAACAAGGAGGGAAATTCAAAGCAGCCGATACATGTAACACTTGCAACTCAATCTTACGGTTCAGTTCTTTCAAAAAAAAGTATTTAACATAGTAAAGAAAGCAAGAAAAAATCTTCTTGTGCTCTAGTCTGCAGCACAAAGCAGCTCTTCCCTCAGTAATGTCAGAGCCAAGAGCGCAGAAGTTCAAAACGCATTGCTGCCACGTGTCCCAGTGTTTTAATGATCATCTAAACCATCGTCATAAAACTTAAAAAAAGAAAAAAAAAAAAAAGTTGTTTTTCTATTGCTCCCAGAATGTGTTACTGCACAATGCAAAATTTACATGGGAAGTGAATTTTTATAAATCCTGTAAGCATCAGAGTGCCCTCAGGTAATGAAAAATTCACTGGAATGGGTGAAGTTGTGCAATAAAAAAAGCCAGCCTGACTTTTATAAAAATCTGTTCTTTATTAAACTCAGATCACAGAAGAGAATAGCTCAGTATAAAATCTCTAACAGTGCGACTCTCCGCACAGCAAACTCTCAGTCTCTCACAGTCGCAAGCTCTGCTTATGCATCGTACAATAGGTATGTCCGTATCGCAGAGTATGGAACTGGACGTCATCCCTGTAGCCCAGAATTGTTTTTAAAGCAGGAAGACAATGCTTAATAAAAGCTAATGTTTTTAAACACACTGAACAGAACTTCCATACCTTATTGTGTCAAGAATATCCAGATTTGTGGCCATGCTTTGAGTGCACGACAGGCTAAGCGTTGTTATTACTCAGCCTGTTAAGACCTGCTCTTACTAGGCGTTTCAGAACGTAAGATAAGCCCGCTTGAATGCCCAGCACAAACTACAGCAGTTAACTTCTTTCCTGAACACACGTAGCAATCTGCATCCAAGCAGTCCCTGCAGCACAGCAGAAGAAAAGGCAGGGACGCACCGAGGTTATCGATAACACAGGGAAAAGGTAAGCTGTCAGTAAAAGATATTTCATAAAGCCTCACTTTCCAACAATTTAAGAGTAATTAAGAGTATTTTTTTTCTGCTTTTCTGGAACATTTCCAGCTTATGTCAAGCCAGTAAGCCCAGCTGAACAGCATGCTGGATTCTCCGAGTGCTGAACCCAGCTCCACGGTCTCTTCAAAGCCTACACCTGAAACTGTCAGAGGAACAAATACTCAAACCCTCCATGCCAAATTTTGCATTTAGAGAGAGGCTAGAACTGCAAATTAATAACAATAAGCTTCTTGGCCTGACTTTTCCTGTCCCTTTTGTCAAGCGTGTGGGAACCAGGTCTGATAACGAACTCCAGTGCTCTCCAGTACAGGAAAGTCAAAGCTGGCTGGATGGGCTGCGGTCGCTGTTTCCTCTGCCCAAGAGCAGAAGTTGGGATGAGGTTAGCCCTTTAATTTGAGTTAGAAGGGTATAAAGGGTTACCTTGGATGTGAAATCCTTGAATTCCATTTTAACAAATCACTCACTTGCAAGGTCTGGCTGAGCAGAACCTCCCAATGTAGAATAACTCAAGTGAACCAGCATCTAACCTGAACACATATGGAAAAAAAAAATAATAAAAAAATACCAAAATAGCTCTACAAAGTAGCCCCTTTAGCAGTTATATAGCACTTTTCACCTTCACAAAGCTTGCATTATCGCAAGAAATTCCTTGGAAACTCTGGCAGAGGTTATTAATCAGAAAATATAGTGTAAACATATATTGTTTATGAGTCCTATCAAGGTATGTACCACTATCTCCACTATAAGCAGCTGTGGTTAGACACTGCATCTCCTGGCCCTACTGTAATTTAAGACAGAAAGCATTTTTATGCGCTTCAGAAGGTAATTATGCACAAGCACACTGATTGTATACTGGCTGTATACTGTTGCAGCACCTATAAATAATACATGGCAGTAACAACTATATCGCAGTTATTAGAACCCTGCGGTATCTAGTCAAGAGCAAAAATTAGAAAAAGCACTACAAGTTTTCTAGCTTTCATCAAGTCACTTCTCTGCATGCTTGCTTTCTTTTCTTCTCTCCTTACAAACAGATAAGATACCAAAAAGATACCAAAGTGAAAGGACTTCGCTCACGAAACCAAAGTAACAAGATACTGCTGTGGTTTTAACAGCCCTCAGTCAGTCTCTATCTTTGAATTAGTTAAAGAATCAGAAGTCTCTCCTCCTTTAGCAGACTAAAACATACCAGATGTTGATTTGACAGCTAGCAGTGACCCCATTGGAGCTCAAATCATTTCCAGCATAAGGAAATTTCCCCCCCAGTGCCGTATTAACTGCAAAACAAAGAGGGAGTAAAACTTCACTTACCCCAGGTTTCCTGGGTAAGGAAGCTATGAAGAAAGTGACACAAAGAAACCTAACATGGAAAATAAAGAATCAGTCTCTTCTATCAAACCATTTGAAGAATCCAACTTGGCAACACGTGCTTATTTTTAGTTCCTGGGAGGAAGCATTATGGAAAAGGCATTTGGAGACGATGGGATTCAGCAGCGCACACGACCCACCGCAGGGACACAACCTGCTCTGCAGCCGATTTCGGGCAAGCTGCAAGCAGCGGGTTGGCGCCCCAGCTGACGCCAGGCAGGGGCGCCCGGCTGTGCCGTATCGTGCCCTCGGCGCAGTGCCGGGCCGCCCGCGGAGCCGGGACGCGGAGCGGGGCTCGGAGTGCAGCGCGGCCGCCGCTCGGCACGCGTGCTCTTATCACCACCTTCTTAACGCAGAGGGCTGGAGAATGATTGAAAAGGAGTCTTAGCTAGGCCAATATACTCCGGTACTACACCCATTTTTCCCCTGGCTGCCGCTTCCCTCGCTCTCCCGCGTGCGCAAGGCACAAAGCCGCAGCGCTGTGTCGCGCGGCGGCACCACTAAGTGCCAGCTCTAGCAGATGCTTCCAGTTTCTGCCAGCCTTATGATGACACTTGGACCAAATCTGATGCTGATATATGCGCTGTACAGCCAAAATGTGTCCTGGGAGACCTGTATTTTGTCTAAGTGGACAAGATATTTCCAGTCAGGTGTCTAAGGGTGACTTCAAAGCCTCTAGAATACCATCTCAAAGCAAAAAAAAAGAACAAAACAGGAACGTTCCCCAATCTTAAAATGGAAGGAGGTGCCAGAAAAACTTCTGCTACAAGCTTTTGTGCAGTAGGACACATAGCATCAACACAACCTCAGCAATGCTATAAAATAAGTCAGTATTCCACAGCAAGGCGGGACACAAAAACATTTCATCAAACTCATAAAACCAAACTCAAACAGCATGAAAAAAGTAAAATTTATTTTATTGTTCACAAATGCATGAACACCTTATGCAAAAGCATCCTGAACCATACATTTCCCTTATCATGATGGGGTATTAGCAAAAAGCAAGTATTTCTCCTGTTCTTTTAGATCAAATAGACTCTGCTGATGTAAATGGGAGCCACCCCACTGATTTCCATGGAGCTCTAACTCTGTAAGTTACCAAAGGGGCCAGCTCATCAGACTGCAACACAACTAGATGTTGCAAAGGTGTCTTGCTGTTTTCTCAATGCCGAGTTACCATAGCAAGTGCTTCCCACCAAGACAGGTACACTGCCCTCATACTCAATAAATTCCTCACTCTCTTCAACTCTAACTGAAACAGTTTTAATTTTAAATTCCTATTTAAGCATTAAGACTCTGAACCCCACGGACTTAATGTCAGGTTTATCTTTACGTTCCAGGAATCTTACTCAATTTGAAACTTTAAAAGATAACAAGTGCGCAGACCATTTTAGGAATGAGACCCCTCTGTCTCACCCCATAGTCACCCAGCCCTTTCCCACCTGCCCCCTCTGCACCTGGGGAGGCCAAATGCTCTCCCTGCAGTGCAGTCTGAGCTGAGCCTGAGCAAAATGCACAGCACTTTTTTCTAACCTTCATCTTTTCCTCCTGATCTTGGGATGGAAGCAGTTAACGGACCAGCCTAACCAGAATGCAAAGGCGGTATCTGCCTTCACAGCCAGTAGCAGCAATGCTTGCATAATCCAACAGGCCATGCTTTTGAACCTACACAGAAACAATTTTTGTTCTCTTTTTCATTTTCTTATTTAAAGAAGCGTTCTCCTACACAGAGAACTCGATTGCAGTGACCTCTAGGACTTACCTGGAACAAATTACTCCTACTGCTTACAGAAATGATCCCTACTATAAGACAGCATCATTCCTCCACTCTGCATGAGGAGACTTCCCTCCCTTCCCCCTATCTACAAATGAGGCCTCAAAACGTGTATTACACTAGGAAAAATGGCTCTGATGGAAAAAGTTTCCATCATCCTATGTCTAAAATGACTGATAAATAATATGTATGTCTGCAAGACTGATACTGGATCTACAGATCAATGAAAACTTCATTTCACTGCTCAAGCTGTAGGAACTATGCCATTAGCTCCTGCCAACTTCACATTCAAGAAATATAATTTACTTCACACACTGGAAGAACCTGTTAAGAACCCATATATATGTGTGTATATATATAGATAGATAGATTTTACACTGAGCAAACTGCTAAAAGAACCCAGCAACAACTAACACACACAGTTAGAGATGAAGCTAAATGAGATGGTGTCACTTATATGGCATCAGATAGTTAGTTATGTAACTCTGGTCAAAGAGTTTCAGAATTGCTCACAATTCTTTCACTGACCAAAAAAAAAAAAAAAAAAAAACAAAAAAAAAAACAACAACAACAACAAAAAAAAAACCACACAAACCCAAAGGGTTTGAATTTTACTTCTAAATAAACTGGAAGCATGTAGCAGAATAGCAGAAAATATTTACCATGTAGTTTCTATAATTTAAATTTCAATTCTGCAAACTCTACACTCTATTACTTTTTTAGCCAAATTCTGAGGTACCTTGGATTAGATGATGACGTTAACAGATCTGGCAGGATCTCACACATGTATCACTGCCTCACGTTTTGGAGAATAAGCAGCTGTACATTTTCAGCCCCGTATATTGCGAGTCTAACTGCAGAGAGTCTGAAACAGAAGTATTCTGGTCATGACCAGCCCTGCAAAAATGCACGTTTAATAAGGCCATTATATTCAAGCTGAAAACAGGACTCAAGTCACATGAACAACCAAATGTATCAGAAATAGATCCATGAAAGCTACACAGCAGAAGAAGGTCTTAAAAAGGAAGCATTCCAGGAATAAGTGACTTTCTTTCCCCAAGAAACTGCATGCTAATATCCTGAACAGGTTTTATCCACAGATCCAAACATAACTGGTATCTAGGCATGCACCCTCACAAAATATATATATTTTTAATGTTTTCTAAAAGGTACCAAATGACCCAGAATTTGAGGGTGGTAGGATGCTATCGAAGTTCTGTCAATAAGGTTCAAGTTGTTATCACCTTTAAGCATTTTCCATACATGCTGACAGGAGGGAAGATTTGACTTTCCATTTCTTAAAATACTTGTCAACATGCAAGATACAATTCTTATTTCACCAAGCGCAGCAAAGCTTAACTGAACCTGCACTGAAATATCCCTCAGCATGTCCTTGCAGAGCTAGATCTTGTTAACGCTACCAGTTTATCTGACCTGGCTTAAAGAAAGACCGATCACACAAACCATTTAGCACAAAACAAGGAAGGGAGCAGATTTACAGCAAGTTAGCTGCCCACATCCCGTGCAAATGGAAGGAAACTGCCCTTTAGTGGCCATGAGGAAAAGCTACCTTGAATTGACAGTGCAGTAAGAGTATTCACACCAGCATTACCTTGGAGTAGCAGGTGTGCTGTAAATCTGCTGCCCACTTGCTTTGAGGTAATTTGCTCTACTTGAAGTTGTCCAGCCAGCTACCATTTTGGCTTAGTTAGAGGCAACGGTATTTGCCCAGGAAGGAAGCAGACCACGCTCCCTCCTCCCCGAGTCACTTCACATAGACACGTAGCTAAACAACTGCAGAAAGCATCAGTACCAAGCCTAGAAGGATCACATGGCAAAGCAAGCAGGAAAATTAACGGTCACATGCATTACCATTCAGCAGAGACAGTCCCTCACAACCCCATACTCTGCCACAAAAAACTACACTAGGGTCTACTGCTGATGACCTCCCATCCAGGCTAATCAATCCAGCAGCAGTAATTATTTCTGGGTACACACTACATCCAAAGCTTTTCCTCCTAAGACCTATATTTTGGGTTTAGATAGAGTTTTCATTACCATGACGAGACAAACCTCAGATAAATACCTTTACTTGTTTGCATGTTATAAATAACAGACAAGTGGACAACTGAGATGCAAAAAGCAGTAACTGTGCCAGACACTTTACACCTAGAGCTCCATTCCTCTTCCTGCAGGAAGCATCATTTGCCTGACACCAGTTTGACACCAACAGTGAACACAGTTTTGACCGAAGCTGTTAAGACAAATTCAGACAGCTCCAGAGCAGCCCTTGCGGTGATGGAAAAGGAAACGGGGACTTCACGATATGGTTTCTAATTCCACCCGTCTCACACTCATCGCATGCTAGGCAACTTTGATCTTCTCTCTCTCTCTCCCTCTCCCTCTCTCTCTCTCTCACAGTAACCACATTTTATGGAAATAACATTTACATTTTCCTCACAAGAAGAGTAGTAAGTCCATTAATGTATCAAGTGAGATGAAAAACAGCCTAAAAGAGGCTTCTTCTTATTGTAGCAGTTTTGCCTAAAAAAAAAAAAAGTGATGAGTGGAATCATTTCGTCAATTAGGTTAAAAAAGTTACTTTGGGAATCGAGTTTTAGAAGGTCAGCATTCACTTGCTGACTACTACCAATATTTTCATCTGTAATTGTCTAATGCATACAGTATTGATGGGCATATCAAGCAGTAGCAGTATTTTCAGCATTTTATATACAGTACTTTATACCTGAATACTCTCCCCAATAAAAAGTGTCTGTCCTGTATTTAGCATCACTACCCCAAACACACAGGATTTTGAAATGGAATTATGAATTATTCTTCTCTCTCCACCATAATATCATCTTACCGTTTTCACTATCCCTCAGCGCCACAGCTTTAACGCAGGTCACAAACAACATGCAACAGGCCTACTTTAATTGCTTGCTTCAGACAATGTATTGTTTCATATTCATACATTTTTAAAAAGTTTTCTTCACTTAGCTATATTAAAAATAATACTCCAAAATTTAAATTTATATTGAAAAAAAAAAAATCTGAACAAAACCAAGAAAAAAACCCCCGTACTCACAAAAGAAATCAAAATTTCTCCTGAATTAGTGTTAATGGACATTCATATTAGAGGACTCCATATTTCAGAAATCAGTTATTTAATGCTCAATATTCTTTTCAGCAGATGAAGAGGTAGGTATATTTCCACGCAACAAGAAAAAACGTAACAGACATTAAATTAAATCAAGTAATGTCTGAAAAGTCAAACACTGCTCTGACAGCACATAAACATAATTGTGTCTGAAGATACTCCCCCAGGAGGACAAGAAAAGCTGTGCATTCTCATTAGATAATACATCATCGTTTGAAATTTAATATTTTTTTTCAGAAAAACAAAACCCAAAAAAACAAAAAACCACACAGGTATTCAAATACTACTTCCTTCCCTCCCCCACCCGCAACATGAGTGCCCACAGAAGTGGTTGTATCAATGGTAGCATGAACTTCTGGACTGCTAAACATGGAATTCACTGCAACTCTTCCTTACATTCACCAACACCAGCAGTCTACAAATTTACACAGAGACCATATGCATGATAATTACATAATTACAATAGAAATTCAACTTTAAGTGTTGTTAAAACAATCTTCATAAATAATGAAAATATCTGTGTTCTAGCTCTTCAGTGACCTAAGTTTAATTGGTACAGATAGATAGCGTTTTTGTTTTTTTTTTTTTTTTCCTTTTATAAACCAAACTGGAGGTTCCTCACTGCCAGCAATGGTTAAGGCCTGGATCAAGTTACTCTCCTTTTGCTTTTCCCTTTTTCTGCTTTTTTCCGTTTTCCACCACTGGATTATTTTCTGGTTTGCTTACTCCATTTGCAACAGCACCATTTGCTATTTTGCCGTTCTTTACAGGTTCCTTGGGCAGCTTGTATGTCCGATAGTAGAAGTTACCAAACAGGAAAATGAAGGTGACAGCATAGAAAATTACACCCCAGTGCATCCATTTAGGGAAAGGGCAATCAATATAAATAGACAAGGCTGTGTGGCCAATAGTCACATGGAACTGCACCTGAAAGACAGAAAATACAGAATTAAAACAGTTTTAATATACTCCAAAAGTCTGGCTGCACTGGTGTTTACCAATGCAGGATGTTATAAAAATTTCTAGAACTTGGGATGGGCAGTGGGCACTAACGTGGGCTGTCAGATCACATGTGCCCACATAGGCTGGATCATGAAAATCAACTCCACTCTAGCCCCTGGAACCAGTTTTCAAAAATAGAAAAATGAGACAGCATTAAGAGATCTGGATTTTCTTTGCCTTTTTGAATAGGTCTTTGCAATTCACAATGGAAACAACCAGAATATCAGAAGACCTGCACAACTCTTATCTGTGCTGCACCTTTTCTGATAAATAAGATAAACGCTTCCATTTCCAGGGCTCTTTTACTAGTCTTAAGGTAGATTCTGAATATCAGGGGGAAAAAAAATGGAAAGAAAAAGTCCAATATAAACAAACAAAGGAGTGGACAGGGACCCATCAACTGCAATGAGATTTTTCTTTACCAGGTAACCAGGTGCAGTATCACTGCCTTACGGTAACTGGCTGCATGGCATAGGTGGCAGTGGGGGAAGTCGGTGTCAGGCTGAGGTTGAGGTGCACAGTGCTTTCTTTTGAGAACTTTTCCAGTGCAATAATCATTTTATTGGGCCACTAAATAACAGCAATTTCTTTCTGAAAATAAAATCTTTTAAGATTTTACAATGCTCATGAGCGGTAATATGATTTTTAGAACTTTTTTAAAAATCAGATAGCTAAGCATTTCTGTAAAGTTTCAAGTAATGTTGATACAAATCTATTCAGAGGTAATAATTTCCAAAATAAAGAGAGGAAAAAAAAGTTCTACTTACCAACTGTAATATGGTCAAGTATCGTTTCCACCACAGATATTTCTGAAATTTAGGGCCACAGGCAGCTAATCCATAATACATGTACATAATGACATGAATAAATGCATTCATCTGAGCTCCAAAAAAAGCTGTCCAGAAACAGAAGGGAAGATTTTAATGTAATTTTGAAAACAAACAAACAAACAAATCTATTATCATATTATTTATGTAATAGCACAATCACGAAACACAGGGAATGCTGAACTTCCATCTTTGAAAGATTCCACCGTACAGACCTAACTGCTGATGTTTACAGACACAAATAGCTGCTCATGTGATCAGTCGGTCATATATTCTGTGGAACTACTTAAGTAAGAAGTTAGATAGATTTTTGTTGAACAGACACATGTGTCATAAGTATTTCAGATTTGTTATTGCAGTATAAGTGCAATTGGTTTGTTAAAGGAGTATTAAAAGCACGGTTTCACAGTGCAATGTATAGAGAAGTATTTGACAGGTTATGTACTTTAATCTATTAGGCTACGTATAAGCAAAGTTTTTAAGATACACTTTCCTGCGAGAAACATGAGGAAGTTTGATGAAAGAGACCATTTTTTTCAGAACAATTCATGCTGGAAACAAAGATGATAGCTCTCATTTGCATTAAGACCTCTTAGCTCTGTCAAGACCCACAACCATTTAACAGAAGGAAATTGTATCTTTTTGAGATTTTTACACTGCCAGAGAGGCATGAAAAGGCTGTAATGTAAAACATCAGGACAGTAAAAACATTTTTTTTTTTGATATCCAACAATTCACATTTTCGTGGGGTTAACTATATCTAAACCCTGTCATTTAATTTATAATGGATCTGTCTATGTAAGTCATGTGCTATCAACTACAAAACACTAGATCTATCTGCATTTAGGCTGCAGCCCTCCATCAACAGAGAAGAGTGACTGCTGCTTTTCTTTTTGCAGGGGACAGAAACTAAGAGCCAGTGCAGGAACACCATAAAACTGAAATAAGTTTGGAAATAGTCCCAACTATTGCAATGACTCCCACAAATATTTATAGCATGAAAATATATAAATATATATTTTTAAAAGGAAGCAAGGAAGAGGGTGTTTGAGGTGTTCAGGGAATTTCCAGGTAAAATTACAAGCAAACAGGTTGACCAATGAAGATTATGAAACATCTGTTTGAGTACTTGTTGTATCTGTTTGAGTATCAGACTATTTTAGAGAAATTCAGCCACAGTTACAGATGCTATGTTTAAGTATTCCTTCTTCCGAAGAAAAAAAAAAAAAATCCACTCAGTACAAGACACACAGTAAATGAGAGTAAAGAGTCCTCATATTGTAAAAGTACTCCAGTGGTTTGACCAAAACAAACAAATAAAAACCACTTTAGTTTGGAGTTTACCATAACTAACTTGTAGTGTCTTAAGTTTACAAAGCACATTGCGAACAAAATATTTTCCCTGAACCCAAAGTTCTATAGGGCTTATAATTTGAAGGAGAAAAGGCAGATATGACAAAAACAAGAGGTACAATGCAGGAAAGAGTGCATGCAGCAAAAACAATGGAACAAAATTCTGTGGTGTGGGTTTTGTACGCAAGAGAAAAAAAGTTAGATTTCATGTTAGCATTAATAACAGACTGCTGGCATTATGAATAGCTTATAAAAGTCAACTGATGGGTTGAGTGGCTCACCATCACGAGAAGGTTTCAGAATTTCATGTCTCCTTATAAAAAAAGAAAAAGGAGCAAACCCCAAACTCAGATATAATGTCAAATATCATCTCCATTAACTTTATTACATTTGCACATACATCGTAGCCCATAATTAGATTTTGCATTTCCCTGTATCTGCAAAAATTGCAGTTAGTTTGTTCTGCATTTCATACAGAATAAGGATAATTCTGAAGACAGAACTCTGCCTGCAACTGATGCCCAGGAGGACAGGAAAAATAAAGTTTTGCAATTCATTAGACTATGTCCCTGCTACCTTTTCCTCCCCCACATTTCCCACAGAGGTAATTTGTACATATTAAAGATTTCACACCATTTCTATTTAAATAGTCTTGTACATCACATTTAATTCTATGAAAGCTCTTTTCTACCCATCCCAAATAATAACTGTGCATTGTGTCCACCCAAAAAGGTGCATGGGTTTGTGTCTGTGTGTGGGTGGAACTCACCTTGTCCACCTGCAACCCACTTGATACCAATCCACCACAGGGTGAACATGGTGAAATGGTGATAGACATGAAGGAAACTAATTTGGTTAAATTTCTTCCTCAGGATGAAAAATACTGTATCCAAATATTCAATTCCTTTGGAGACATAATACCACCATAAAGCAGCAGCTATCTGTAATAAGAAAAAACAGACAGACAAACAAACAAACAAAAAACAAGAGTTTTAATGATTATAAGCAAAATGGAACAAAATTAACTCCAGTGATCTGCTGCAAGAGAAGGACACCTCTTCCTTCCTCAAATCCTAGCTAAGGCATCACAGGACAAGGGGGAATCAGGAAATGCTGGGCAATATTAGAATACTAGTAATAGTATGAATACTCCAGTTATCTATTCTGGACAGGGTCGTAGTACTCTGAATCTATGGCTCAGAAATCACTAACTGTAAAAAAATAAAAAAATAAATAAAAAGAGCTAACACAATTAAAAGCCCTGCTGTCTCTAAACAGTTTACCATTTGAACACAAGGACCCTGAATTCTCATTCATCATGCTAGGATTGGTGGGGGAATACTACTGAAGGGATTCTTGTAGTCCTGTGGTCACAACAACGAGGCAGAAATATTATGATAAAGCAAAACTGCAAAGGCTGTGACTTTGTGTAAAATTCTTTTGATATTACAAGTGCATGGTTGGGAAGATCCCAGCTCATTCTACAAGCTAGATGTCCCAACCCATGGGGCAATACTCCCCTCAGCTTTGCCTGGCCTACTTAGCAGCCCTTTCTGAAAAACAGCATTCCTGCACAGTCTGCCTTCCCTTCTGGGAATAGAAGAAATGAGATTACAGGATACTCTCGGAGCCGAGGGTACAGAGACATGACCCAGCTCCGCAGCAAGGCAGTGCTGCACAATAAGCTTCTCCCTCCGTCCATCAATTACAGTGGAGTTTACTCAAGGTGCGCCAGGAGGCGTGGATTCCTGCTGAAACCAGGATACTGCTGTGCCAAGTAAAGCTCGGAAGCTCCACGGGGTAATTTGCCAATACTGTGACGTGGGGGACAGTGATGGGGGATACTAGACTCCCTTCTGCATCCCAAAGCAGAGCAGCGAGTCTAGTTGCTGGCATCAGAAGTCCTCTAGCTTGTTATGCAAGGGTGGGACCAGAACATAGCCCAGGTGGTGACTCACACATAAAAATGAAAAAACGCTGAAAAAGGCACCACCAACAAGGAGAGCAGGCAATGTCACAACACACCCATTTGAGCAAGAGAAAAGTTGACCTGGTCTTTCAGGACTCATCTGATGGCAAGTCAGATTTGCCTTCACATTGTGTAAGGTAACTCCACCGCCTCCCTCATTCCCCAGGGAAGAGAGAGGAGAAAAATAATGAAGCAGTGGCTTCTTTTCCCAAATGCACATAAGCACTTGGGCGAGTTCCCACTCCCCAGGGACAGGGAAGCTCGGAGAAGGGGCAGTGCAGAGCACTGCTGCAGCCCTGCGGGGCGTCTTGACCCGTTCCCACCATGTGGCTGGGGAGGAATGGCCTCTCCTCACAGTAATTCACAGCCATGCTCTGGCTGATTGCAGGGGGATTTCACATTTTAGGAGACTGTGGCAGTAGCAAGTAAGCAGCCCAGGAGCAGAACAGTGCTGCAGTTCTGCATTGCAGATTCTGCACTTCCCCAAAGGGACTGCACAGCTTGCCAAGCTGCAGACTTCTACACACCCACCACTGAATACCCATCTCACTCTCCACATTTTGTCATTCTGTCATTTAATTGTTGTCATGAACAGCTACTAACAGCTGTGAAATTTGGAGAGCGGCTTGATGACAGAAAAGTGACTCCCACAGATCTTGGGGTTCCCAGACATGCAGGCAAGCTGCAAGAACTATCAATATATATGTTGCTCAATATCTGGTACACTCCTGCCTCTAGGACAGGCAGTAATGTGTTCAGTAACACCCACATCAAGGCTTTGCCTCACACCCATGGATCAACATAACAGTTCAGCATCTTTCACAGATATTTGCTAAGCTGCAGCTTTTAAATAAATTACAAAAGATAAACATCTGTTCATCTCAGGAGTTAACAATAAACACTTTGGCCTCTATCCACAAAAGGACAAGCCAGCACTACCACATCAAGTGCCTTGGGGATCCTACCTTCTGCGAAGCTTCTAAAGAAGCAGCAACTCAGATAAAAACTGTCAAAAAAAGGTCTGGTTAAGCTCATGTGCATTTTGTTTAAAAACAAAACAAAAAGTAGAATATAAGCAGTACTTGCCAATTTACTAAACAACAGAACAAAATGCATGCGGAGACAAAATCCCACAGAAAACTTGGACTCTATGTCCAAAATGTTACAGGCTCACTCTAGGCTCTGGGTAAGTCATCACACCTTGTTCTTTCTTTTGAATTCCCCCTGTCTTGCAGGGAAAGGAGCTGCAACCCATGGATTAAGATCAACGGATCTTCTGATTAAAATGCTTCCCATCACTTCATGAAAAAAAATAGCATTCACCTGTTAGCAGGAATACATCTGCTTATTTTTATGTTCCTGCAGAGCCTGAAAGCTCTTTTACTCTGTCATCATCCAGCTTTACCTGTATTTATTCTCATAACAGATTTCAGGTATTGCTTTCTCTCAGTGCCCCCCCAGGGATTTAGGCAGGCATTCTGATCATTAGCTTATAGGTGCAGAAAAAAGAAAAAATGAAACAGATATTAAGTCATTTGCCCAAGGTTACACATGCAATCAGGGCAGAGGACAGAAATAAAGCAGAACAATGTGACCGGTGCGTAAGCTGTGTCAGGAGCACATGGTCACTATTAAACTTGCTCTGTAAAGCATGAAAAATTAGGACCTGATCTGTAGCCTTGCATTGGGCACAGCATGGAAGAAAGATTTAACTTAACAGAAAATGTGTATTAAAACAGATCCTAATGAAGCCAATACTGCTTGGTCATGACTACACCTTTTCTGGGAGTTTTCGTATGCGTCAATCTAAGTTTGTTAAGGCACCAGATGGCCCAGAAAGATTACATTACAGCCTAAGATTACGGGGTCAACAAGGGGTCCGCTCCTCTGACCTTTTGAGCAGATGTCTGCTTTAACCTGAGACCTGGGTCCTGCAGCCTCCTTTCTCATTTTGGGTTGGAACTGATTATCCCTTATGGGATTTGAAGGGATGGGTACTTCTCAGAAGGTAACAATGACATTAAAAATCAAAGAGGAAACACAGGTTTTTAAAGAGATCTCCCTTTTCCTTGTTTTAGTTACAGAATTTTATTTATAAGACCATGAAGTTTGTTAACTCAAGTTTTCCTTTCATGGAAGAGTAAAGAAAATTTGTAAAGATAAAATTTATGGCCTTAATTATTGTATTTATTTCATAACAGTAAACTATTCAAGCTCCAGACAGAAGCACAAATGGGAAAAGTAAAAGCAGCTTAAAATTACAACACAGAAGGCAAGCATAGTTCAGCTTTACGATTACTACTGACGCACTTAAAAGTAGCAACTAACTAATGTCCCACAGCTCCAGACTCCTAATTCTCAGTTCTCCAAAAACGCTAATAATAGATGAGTCTTGTCCTGGGAAATAAGAACACATAAAAGTCAGGAAAGGTGGAAGTGGCTACTCACAAATGCTAAAATTAAATACCTGAATTTAGACAATGTTAGAAGTTGTTTACTCCAAATAGCCGAGTTCCCAAAGGAGCCCTCCAAAGCACAGAATTTAGCACCTCGCATTTAGCAGAGCTTTGGTTATTCTGACTCCTAAACTAGACATCTACTGTTAAGCAAAATGCTCCTCCAAGATGCAGCTCCAGCTCCTTCAGAAGTCCTTTTTGGGGATTTTCCCCTTTTTCTTCCTTCTCTATGTAGCTTTTCATGGCCAACTACGAAACACACTCCTTAATTTCCTGCCAGCAACTGGGGAGGTGGTTACCTACTATACCCAGGAGATCCCAGATATGAACTGCAGATGACTGGTGTTGCAGAGCAAGTGCCCCCATGCGCCTCACTTTACACTGTTCCCTTGAAATCACTATTGGCTGCTGCCTGATGTAGACGTGGGTTGGAGAAAAGGAAAAGACACTCTCTGTCAGCCAGGATGGTCAATCTTTTGCTTCTCTTTCTTTGAAGGACAAGGGATGGTTTCGTGACATCTCATTTTGAACAGGAACATGGGTCAAAACATCGCACTATGTGGCAGCATCATGGTAGCACTTTCCCAAGAAAAGGTAGAAACAGAACCAAGAATTTAGACTACAACATGTGATTTGCGTGACATTTCACATTATTTATCCTCCATTATTTTTCTTCTAGCATTCTAACCCACCCAATGAAGTCACACATTAGGTGTTGCTTTCCAGATCATGTTCTATAATGCTTTGTGGGCTCAGTGTTGTTCCCGTTTGAGTTAGTGCTAGCCTTCTTTATCTGAATAACATTGGACTCATTTACTCATTTTCTTGCAATTAAAGTTATTTATACATAATTCTTTTATTGCAGAGCAGAATTCCTCTTCAGAGAAATACTGGTGTCAATAGACACTGGATATTTACTATTTAAACCTACTTAAAAGCTGTCAGAGATGTGATGCAAAACTTACTAGATGTCAACTTGAAATTCAAGGAGCCCCCACTTAGATACAGTAAGAGTTGCTTTTTCAGGTTTACATTAAGTGATGGCAAATGGAATCTTAAGTTTTTAAAAACACCCTACAGCGTCAAAAGCAACATGCCTGAACACAGAGTGTGACTTACTGTAATACAGGCCAGAAACTTCTCTCAGACTCTTTGGTTGGACAAGACAACAAAGTACACTTGGGAAAAGCATATCTTTCTACTTGCTGTCAACTAAGTAGTGTTGTAACAACTTGACAGCACCCAGTTTGTATTGCTTTCCTAATTCAGTAGCACATTGCATGTTACAACCTACAACTTTAGAAATAAATTTTACGTAAACCCACAAGTCTGTAAAAAGCTTAGAAAGCCAGGAAATGCAAAGAGCTGATACTGCTCTTTGCTGAAACTGACACTGTCTTTTGCAGACACATCACACAAATACATGGTGCAGGTTATTTTGCTGTCATTCATATAATCTTTTGTTTGTCATAGTGATCAATGGAAGATAATTTTGCTGAGCAGGTCGGACCTGTGCACAGCCTTGCAAAAGCAACTGCATCTAAAATTAAGGTATGAAGTGGAGAACCTAGTACTAAGCAAATCTTTGGTCAAGTTTCCATGCAGACTGGGCTGGTTGCGTGTGTACAACGTGTCATTAGACAGCTGGATATGTACCTTTGTACTTAACTATGATTAAAATTCATCCTGTGTCTGTCATGCCAGTTCTCAATGTCATCTAGTGGTGTATAAGGACATTTTTCTCATATATTAAAAAACTACAAAGCATTTGTAACTTAGCTAGTTTTTCTTCTTAAATAAAATTATTAATAGAAGAATGCCAGTGAATGAAATAGTGTCAGTATTGGCAAAGCTGAAAAACAGGTCACCATAGGGCTAAAAAAAGGGTATGCACAGAGTGATCACTGTTGCAGTATCAGCCACTGCAGAAACGGTGTAAGCAGCGAAATGATCCTTCTCACTGCCCTGCTGTCACTTGCAGAGGCTTTTGGATAATCTACCCATGAACAGCCACCTTGCCAAGATGGACGTTTTTCAAAATGTATTACAAGTGTTATGCATAATAAGAGCATAACACATTCTCATTACATTTTCAGGAACATGTTCTAATCTATAGAGGACAAAACTTGCAAGAACAGCTGCAAGACTCTCAAGCGTCAGTTCTGCCGGAAGATAAGGCTTAGCACACGAGCCAACAAGCACCATCACAGAAGTTACCAACCATTTGCTCTTCGATTTCAAATTGAACACTTTCCAAAAAACACACACTTGAAACCTAAGCTTCTGCAATGAAATGAGCTGATAATACCTTTGCCAGATGCAGCAAGAGCTCACCAAGCCAAACAGGGGTAAAGGAGACAAAAAGCTGCCTCGCCAGTGGGACTGAAGTGCAATCACGGCATAAGCTGCCGTATCTCAACTGCTTTGATCTAGCTTGAACATTATCCCTTTACTGTGGCTACACCGTAGCATAAACCTCAGCAATCACAGCACACATACAAAGTTTAACATGCATTGTACAACCTCCAGTGAAGACAAAGATGGTATCTTCAGCATTAATCTTATTGGTACCAGTTAGATGAAAGTTAATGCAAATATCTGCTGCACTGCAATTAAACTGCTATGCGTAATGTAGTCAAACTGAAAGCAATCTGTCAGAATATAACGGATTATAGCCATGGCTGACAGAAGAACTCCAAAGAAGGTTTTCAGACAAGACAAACTACAACATAATACTATATATTACATAAACCCTTACACAAACGGGAAATACTTACCCTAACTTCATAAACATTATCTGAATAATCCACAGTCTGGCAGACATAGCTGTACCCTCGAGCTCTTGATGACAAAAACAGCTGAAAATATTAAAGCCATATGTGAGGGAAAAGATGCTGCATAAAGCATATTTAAAACAATTATCACTACACATCTTTATCAAACTTACCTGATAATAAACAATTCTAAATATCCTTACGAGTTCCAAGACTACTATTGAATAAAGACAATATTTAGTTCCAACAACGTATTGTTACACTATTTTTTCCTTCTAAGGTAAAAATACACACACAAAAAGGCATTTATGTTTCCTGCATATATTTGCCCAGATAATTAGAAGTCTGTGTAAATTACTAAGAATTCAGTATGACCTTAAGCTATTCATCAAATGACATCAATCTTCTCATAGAGGTCTCTAGCTTCAGAGACAGAAATCACCTAGATGTGTTCATTACTAATGAAAGAAGAGCAATTCCAATAATGGATTACAGAGAGATCTCTCTCCAACAGATAGGGATTAGATAACTTAGATCTACCATTCTTATAACAATATACCTAACACAGGAAAAAAAAAATCTAAACAGCTAGTGCTGATAACCATAAAACAGGTCAACTGAATTTAGATGAAGAAAAATGATATGTTTTTGCGCCAACAGAAGTGGCCTGAGGAATATCAAATGCTCCTGGAAGGCTATTCCAAATGAAGTATGTTGCAGTAACCTGAACTGGAAAAGATGAACTTCAAATTTCAGCAAGTTCCTCTTGAAAAGAAAAACACTTATTTTAGAGACCATGCTGTACAAGGTTAAGGTAATTCTTTTCATATTGACATTCCTGAATTTTGTGATCCAAATTGTATATAGCTACGTAATCTCACCCTGTTGAGGACCAAAATATAGCAGCAGAGCACGTATAACCTATAAACAGTCAAGCTGTAAGGGGGTATATGGGCAGATCTTCAAGTTAAAGGCAGGCAGGCAGGCACTGACTACTCTTATCCCAAATTTCACTTTTCTGAACTCATGTTTGCTTTTTTTGTATAATCTTGCACACAGCTCTAAGAGTACAGATGTATACAGACACAACTAAAATACTTGTAAAGCCATGTGCTTCATTATTTCCTAAAAAAGAAAAATAACTGCCTGTAACTCAAATAATCAGCTTTCAGCCTATCCACAGCAAACACATTTGCACCTGAAGTGCTCAGAGTGCCCAAACCCCACTGATGTGCGTGCAACTCCTGTGGTTGGGAAATGCTGTGCAACTGTGCATATTGCTGTGTAAGCAAACAAGGTTTGCACACCAACTCTCTCCAAGTCTGGGAAAATTCAGTTTATGAACAAAATACAATTTGACTGAAAAAATAAATAAAAAGAGATGGACACTGCAAAAATCGCAGAACTCTCTCCAGGGGATTTTCAGTTTTAATCTGCCAAAATGGTTGGATTTCATGATTCCCACAATTAGTTTTGGTGTCAGCATTAAATTCTGTTGTACCTGTAGCAATTTATTTTCCTAGATTTAGACTATTTACCAGGATAGCTTTTTAACATGAGATGAAGACACCAAAAGAACTAGATCACTTTTGAAGCTAAGATTGGTACAGTGGGAGAGCAATCAGCCTTCAGTTCCCATTAGCACCACATTAACTCTTAACTTCAGAAAAGAAGAAAAATAAGAAAAACCTTTTGTGAATGCTCCTAGTGCTCCTTAAAGGAGGGAACAGGAATGTGAACGTTCAGGACTTTTGCCTACTAAAAACAGCTGCAGAGACAAAAAACAGGTTTCACAAAGTAAGAATTGTGACCATAATACCAAGTAAACTGAAGATTACTGCTAAACTTCAGAAATGCTAGCGAAAACAACCATGTCTTTGCTAAATTATGTTCTAAATTATGTTATATGATAAGTAATTCCTCGATTCAATTTATTTTTTCCTTCCCAATCCCTCATCAATCTATACAGTATCATAACTCTCTGAAGATCTCTGAACCTTCCCAACTATTACCACCCATGAAGAAATTCATGGACACAGTAGTGCCCAAGCTGGATGAAAGCAATTTGGTGTTATGCATACTAGGAAACGCACTGCAAAAACTGAACCCTCATCCTAGTACTGACATCACTGGAGCTGCATACAACGGAAGTCAGAAAATATTTTAGTCTGAGTGGAATAGTGCAATGAGTCAGTTTAGAGATAATGGCAACTGAGGTGCGATGGGTAAAATTAGCTTTGCTAAACAATGCCTTGAAACAGGCTAAAAATAGTCAACAATATTGTTATAGAAGCTCTGGGGAATGGCTCATATGCAGAAAATTGTCAGACACCCTACCACTTTGGTGGCAGGAGTATGGAACAGATAGCCAAGAAAAGAATTCTGCAAAGCTGTCATTTTAACTGCAAAACTTCCTTGCTTACTTCTGGAAATGGATTTTGTCAATATAAGATCTAAGGTCTTCCAGAAGGGCAACCCTCAATCCACATGAGCAAAGTCACAGTAAAATAAAACTGCTCCTTAGCAACAGCTACATTCTGAACCACCATGTGGACCACCAGTCCTGCTTAGCTACCACTAAAGAGCTGCTTCCTCTGTGTAAAAAACCTAAGAAAGGAAAAACACAGCAACACTTAAGAACTTGTTATTAGAGCTGTACAAATTAGAATTTTACAGACTCGGTATCTGAACATTGTAACCTTTCTTGCATTCTTACTCTAAAAAGCAAACTTCCAGACAGGATATTTCTCCATAAAGCATACAATGGATGTTCAAATTTCTACAAATTGCTAAAAGTGATAAAAATACTGAAGGCAATAACTTAATTTGTAGTTAAGACATATTCTGACATCTTTTAGGAATAATAAAAATTAAAAAAAAGTAAATCGGAAGTGTTAAACCTCTAATGATTTTAGTTAATCCGTGCACTGACATAAATTTAAGAACCACCTGAACTAGCTAGTATATACAAGTAAATACTACTATCTGTATACACTAATTTAGCATATGTGTTCACAAGTGGATGATACCTAGTTATAAAAACACCCATATCAAAGGCAAATTCAGCTTTAAAAATCTGCACAATACATCTATCTTCAATAGATGCACCATGACTATTCTCATATTCTCTCAATGACAATTCTCATTTTTCAATCCCTATGCACTCTTAGACTGAATGAGGACGCCCCTCCTGAGAGAGGGCATACATACCTCTTTGAAAATGAAGAAATTGAGTAGAACCATGCCAAAGTTGTAAACAACCAAGAGGAAACGTAACTGGAAGGGCTCTCTTGTCTTCATCCATTTGGGGCCCAGCCAGACGGTGAGGAGATAAATAGTGCTTATAGTC
The DNA here is from genome assembly GCA_013398735.1 of Nothocercus julius. Lineage (NCBI taxonomy): Eukaryota > Metazoa > Chordata > Aves > Tinamiformes > Tinamidae > Nothocercus > Nothocercus julius. The sequence continues at coordinate 1,248,508 of VZSV01000006.1, forward strand.
AGTGTTGGAAATGGAGATTGCATCAATGGCCAGTCATCAACACGTTTGTCTGAGGGGGAAAGAGACAAGCAAAAGGAATCACAAATAGAATCAAGGATAAAATTATTTCACCATTACTTTAGGCATTTTGTTTGTCAAGCACTCACTTCTCCTGGAGTAGCTGGATTAGACATGAGCATATTATGTCTCTACCAGGAAAGTTAACGAAAATACATAGTGAAAAATTAAAAAAAAGGAAACCCAAAACCTCACATAGAGATTCATTACATTAAACAATTTATGTTGTCTAGTTCTACAAGGCAAAACAAATATTAAAAAAAAAATCCTGAGGTGAATCTAACCCTCCCTCACCCATCCCACTCCGAAAAGTTTTCTATATCATGAGCAGCGAGAGCAGGAGCAACATAATCAAGTGCTCAACAACACTGCAAGTGGAAAATACAGAATTCTGGCAAAAAATGGTTGAACTCATGGCTTTTATTAGTTTAAAGTTAGGTACCAAACAGCCTCCAACTAATTTTACCCAGGTTATATGACAGACAAGCGCCTTTGCTACTTGATGCATGTCAGTCTCACACGCTTCAGACAGAACAGTGACAAGGTTACTAGAAAACTATTAAATAAAACAGTTTAAAGGGATGGCTTTAGTTAGAGTATTCTATGCTGGCATTTGGGAGACCAAAGTTTCATTTACAGTCTCCTTTAGGCACTCAAGGGATCTAGACTTACACATACTCTAGGGCCCAGAATTTACTCTATTAAGTTCTGGATGTGTGTCAAAAAAGCACACTTAGCCAAAGGAACTAGTGGCATCTAGGATTAGAAGATGGATCTGCTGGATGGATGGAAGAAAGAGACTGTATTAAGTGATGCCTCCTTACTCAGCAGTTTATTCCCTTGCGTATGCAGGCTTATCTCAAGTTATACTAATAGACAAAATGTAATAAATCTATAATTATCAATGCGCTGAACATCTCCAAAATATCTAACTGGATAGATGAACATCTCCTGATGCTTCTACCAACTGGAATTTATATGGAAATAACAGCAGAGTGCCCCTCAGGGAGCCTAAACATCTAAAATACATTCAGCTACTTGTGAGCAAACCCACAGACAACAGTGCAGTTAAACTCTTCTTTACGGTGACTGAAAGACAGACAAGAAAACTATACTGTAATTTTCTAATCCCAACCTCAGCTATATAGGCAAGTTAGAAATCAGGACCTTATTTTAGGTGCAAATTTCATAAGACCCTTTGCATTTTCAGTAATTCCCATACACTGTGATCTGCAGAGCGATGACTTCCATGACACAAGCTCTACTTCCTTGTTTTCAGTCATTGCCACAGGGTTTGATCACCACATTGCAAATAAGACCCTTCTCAGCAAGTTTCTACAACGTTTGGTACTCTATTGAGTAGATAGAGTAACATGGTAACAATAGCCTTGCCCTAGTCTTAGGACATTTCAGAGCAGCCCCACTTTCTAGACCTCTTTGGATGCTAGGGATACATGTCTACGCTGCAGTTATCACATTAGTGTCCCCCTTACACTTGAGTTCCTGCTTGCTTTTAGCAATTACTTCATCAATCCAAATTTAACAGATCGTATGATTTAAAAAAGAAGAAAAGCGGACCCTCATCTTCTGCAAGGAATGAAGTAATGACCAAAGATTTATCTCTGCCAAGCAAAATGAAAGGATTGCTTCTTAACTTAGAGACCATTCTGGGGACAGCAGTGTGTGACATGCTTTAACCAAATCCACATCTCACTTTGCACTGTAGTAGGCAAAAATGCAAGAGCAGGGAAGGCAAGTGTTGCTCTGCAGCCTCTTTGCACTCTCTGAGCGATACAAAAAGGCGAGGACACCTCAGAATATCGGCTCCTCTTTTCTAACCCAGTTCTACATGAGGTCCTGACTGCTAAAATGACAATACTGAAAAGGCAAAAGAAGATTTGAATTCTACCTGGGAGCTAAGTGTTACCATTCTGTGCTCAAAATAGTAAAGCTTGACCTATTTCAGATTTCTTCGGGGGGCAAGAGAGATAAAGAGATATCTTCCTGATTTCTAGAGGGAGGATGAGGAATCACTTGGGGTGAAGGGAAGAAGAGGGGAACAAAACACTCTTTTATGAAAGCCCAGCTGCATGTGGGCTTCGCCTCGTGTCTCATCAAATCTTTATTAAGTTCTGGTGCCTACTTTCAGTAGGTACTACAGAACTGAAGAACCGTACTGGAGAAAACCAAAGGCTGGGATTTCATTGGCCTGACTTCTCCCCTAGGATAACTTGGAACAAAATATGTCCACGTGGGAGGAAACACTCCATCCTACAGCAGTAAACGCAGTTCTAAAGCAAATCCTGGTGAAGCCAAACAGAAGAATATTAACAGCCAAAACCAAGTTGCTGGTGATTTCTATTATGTTCATTACAAACAACATCATGCACTTATTTTAAGGGCATTTAGGAGACTGCATGCGACCCAGGAATTTCTAGCTTTTAAAATTTGTTCATAAGATCTTGCCTGAGCAACACAAAGCCACTTGCTCAGTTTTAAACCACCTAAGTGCACTGTTACAGTCACACAGAAGGCACTCCAAAAACAACTTAATTTCAGACAAGCCTGCTTGTCCAGGTTTTACATTAAAAAAACACACCCAGCTACACAGAGACACAGTTCTGAGCTTCTTTTCAGATAAACTCTCTTTCAAACCAACCAGATAAATTCACTCATTCAAGTTACCTGCTTAAGAGACAAGTCTTCCAGCATACTCCTCAAAAAGCATCCTTTCCTTAGGACAAAAGCAAACAAACAAACAAAACCCCATGCTTTTGTGTCCTACTTATTAGCTGGTGCTGTTGTGATGACCACAAGTGATTTCTGCAAACTGGAGAAGACCAGTAGCTTAAGGGACATGTGATTGTATTAAACCCTGCAATATTCACAGGCAACAGATAATTATTTGAAAATGAAATTAGCATCAAGTAAAAAGGCAAACTCCCTGAATTAAAGAAATCCTTCCAACTGCTTTGGAGCAAAATGACGAATGCCTTTACCTGATTAGAACTGACAGAGAGTGACTGAATCTTTCAGGGGATTAATGTGTCCGTCTTTCAAATCCTAAGACCCAGATTCTAATTTGATCACAAATAAAACAACTGCGATGGTGGAACAGGTTATAGTACAGGAACGCTGCTTTTTGTAAAGCCGTAGAAGATTTAGAATAAAAATTTAAAGCTGTGTTTCATTGTAAATACAATCCCAGAGTAAAATAATACATCTGTTAACATGTTTCTGCTGGAAAACTATTTTTCTGTATATCAAGATTTCGTATTCTTTCCGTGTATATAAGGTTCACCTGTGATTTTGTGTATTTAAGTTTTCAGTCTCACTGCAAAACTAGGATAATAAACAGGGAAACATACATAACTGAAATTGCTCTGAGGTACTTATGCTTGTGGGATTTAATTCCTTATTGTGAGGTACAATTAATAGGAAATACACAAATTAAGCCCTCTCACTTCTGCTGTCAGTGTAAGGGCAAAAGCAGACCACTAAAAAGATCTAACTAAGAACAGCATAACTAGTAATGACCAAAGGGACATAATTAATCCACATAATTTATACTGGAACACGGAAGAAAAAAGACAATGAAATTCAATAAATCTGAATTTATGGCAATCTAAAGATTAAATCCTAAAAGATTCCCACGAAACACACTGCAAGTATATTAATGTGAAAACACTGTTTTTTCACGGTAGTTCAGCATTTCCTCACCACTAGACTGAGAATCTCAGATGATTAAGTTTCCTGTATATTAGAGAGTAGAATCAATTTTCTTTCCTCAGTGAGCATAAACTTCAAACAAACACACAGCACCGTTACTCACACATTCATCAGAGGACTCCTGAACCCAGGCAAAGGTGACTACCTCTCATTTTAATATTAGTTTCAGAGAGAATAACTAAAATACCTAACAGTTTTTGAAATTCCCTGCACCAATATTTTATTTAAAATCAATACCTAATAAGCTTCTGGTTTTAGCTTAACAACATATGCATTCCTCAGCTATAAGGCTGCTCACTAATTTATCTGGAGAGCCTTTTGAAGTTATTAATAGCTATTGATACTATTCTCAGAGCAAAGACACTTACAGTGCCAATCCAGCACATCCATCTGTCCAATTACCTTTCTAAAGGCTCTGCAGAGGTGAGGGTAACTGTCTAAAAGTGGTTCTTAACAACGGGAGGTCTCTATAGATCTGCTGTTTATTTTGACAAGAAGTCTTCCTAAAGGTCCAAATTCAAGAAATAGAGATTTCTTTTCACAAGGATGAAAATGTAATTCTACTATATAAGTAAGGCAAACCAGAATTTTCTAATTAAAGCATTGTTCTATGAACACTGCTTCTTTATTCTAACTTTTCACACGTAGCTCCCTCAGCACTGTAACTGAAGCAAATTACAAAATGGAAACACATACCACATAATAAATCATGTCAGAAACATAGCTTCATGCATCTTAAAACAAAGTATTTTTTTATAAAAACTGTAACAACAACCAAAAACCACCCCACACTATTAGAACTTTAACAGAGCTATTTCACAGAATCATTTGCTTGCAGGGCACATACAGTTTGTCCATGCTAGAATTGTCTGCTTCAGTACTGATGATCCATTGCACTTGCCACTCCAGACTTTTTTTTTTTTTTTAAATAAGAAATCATATGATAGAGCATAGGAGTCTTAACTCAGATCTAGACCTGTAGGTTTGTAGCTGGTGCACAAACATGTCTACAGCCTCACTTCTGCTCAGTTAGAGAAAAATCTGTATGTCTTTACGCAGGGGCTGTGCAGGGGGACTACTTCAAGAGAGTAAAGTGACTGTGACACAAGGAATGTCCCTTTTACTCTTCTTTCTTGTTTTTATCTCCTGGTAATGCTTGCAGAGAGTCTTCTGGCACTATACATATTCCTCAGAAGTCCAACAGGATGAGACACATGTTTATCTAACTCGGGACCACTGCAATCCAGTCCAACATGTGAAACAGAGAAAAGAAGGCCCCTATATCTCCCCATTTATATTAGCTAAGGTATCCTCTCTAGCAGACTTGGCCATCTTAATTGACCATATTTTTTTCAGAGACAGAGGATCCATCAGAACGTTTGACAGCTGACGTGTTAAATTGCACTCACTGTACAATTTGGCTCCTAAATGTAAAGGCATTCAAATTAAACCTCACGAATCAGTCAGTTCTACCTTTCTCTGCTAGACTGAAGACCCACCTATTATGGAAAATTCCCCGCCTCCCATTTGGGTCTTTCAAGAGAAGGAATATTTTCCAATCCCTTAATCGTTTTCATTGATCCTCTCTGGATACTCTCCAGACAGTTATGTTAGTCTTGTGACTGCTCCTGAGCAAAAGCTACAACTACATCAACCAAGGCAGGATGGCTTTCCAGAACAATTCTGTGTCACCTGACATAACATTATGACATCAACAATGGCTAGGATCCATTAAAAGGAAACTGGTAAAACTATGGACCATATGACAAAAGTTCCCCAAAGCCCAACACAACAGCAGAACAGCTGCCCTTCTTATTTAAGTTACTTTTTGATAGAGCAGTACAAAGAAACCACATTTACCTTGGTCTTCAAAGAACGAACGGGGGTATTTGAATCAAGCATTTTGCTCACCTTCAGGCTTTAACTAGCCATGAACAGAACAACTCCTTTGGGCTGAAAGCAAGAGGCCTCAAAATTTTAAGGCAGTTACTACTTTAATGAACTATAAAACACTAAGATGAAAGAGTTAAAATAAGTAAAAAGGTCAGTCTCAACCACAACACATAATGGCAGCATATACTCTGAAATAGATTTTAAAAGACTGCAGGGGCAGCTGTACAAATCATTTTCCATCCAGAAGTCAGAGAGACGCCCAAATCAAAACCAGACAGGCTACAGATAAGACTACCAGGTATTGCCTACAACAAGATGTGGCTTTGTGTTAAACTCTGGGGTTTTTTAATTGACCCTTCAGCCTTCTTTCAAGATACACAATGCCAAGTAAACCTCACAACCAGCTATGAAGAACATCTCCGGGAGCTGTTAAACACTTGCATAAATGCAAAAATGATAAAATGCCATTAAAGTAGCAAGAACAGCTAATCCCAATTTGTTGTTAAAAAAATGGATGCATTCTAGCTGGTATTGTAACCTCCTGGGACAGCCACAACTCAGTCACTAGCATCATGTTATCTTTGAGCCTGTTTTGCACCAATTGCAGCATATGCATATATAATAATAGCGGAATTAAGTTCATGAGTCACATCAATTCACCACCAAGTCAAAAATGATTTTCAAGGCTAACAGACTGCCATGTTCAATTTTATTTATTTACCTTCTCTGTTGATTATGAGTATTTGTGAATATTGGACTTCTAGGAATGGTAGAAATACATGTTTATTGAAGTTCACATAAGATGGCACAATAGTAAGCCCTCAAAGCATGAAGCTTTTTTGTTTGTTTGTCAAAACTTACTATTCCCAAATGCCACAAAAGCAAGATGCATTCCCAGTCCAGTGGCAACTGCAATCTTTTCTCAAATGTTACAAGTTACTGCATCTCTGTATTTCTAAAGAAATAAACCTGCTTCAAAACGAACAAACAAAAAACAACAACAACAAAAAACACCCAACTAAGGTCCAGCTTTGGCAAGCTTAGCTTCTACAGTGGGTTTATTTGTTACCACTATCATTCAAACTTTTCTTATTTCAGCCAAAACTGTCTTGTAGAGCTTAGGAGATGCCATTAGTTTACATCACTGTGGTGTTTCTTAAGGTACTATGAAAACAGCTGTAGGGGTATTAATGAACTGTAATCTACACATAGGATGTATGAACATTTTATGTTGCAATAACAAATTAGACTACGGTCCACCTAATACAATTCATGGGTTGTAATGCTGAAGGGGATGAACACATATGAAATCTTATCTGTGGACTTTTTTTTTTTTTTTCCCTAGATCCCCCTCAGTTACAAGCTAACTTCCTTGGTAAACATCAAGGGTTATTTACATCAGATTTCATTAATAAATTCTGCAAGGTCTTAACCACCATAGAGTGTGCAACCTGTGTTGGGTACTCCAGCCTCACAGGACAGGTATGGGCAGCACTGAAGTGCCTGGGGGGGGCGGTGACTGGACAGCAAGGCCACCTCTGCCTGCACGGGAGCTCTAGTGCCACAGAACGATTCGGGCTGCAGAAGGGCTTTCATAGCTCCTGGATGCAGTGACTGAACGTGTGCAAATCAGCAATTGAGAGCTACCTCGAGGCTCCCAGGGAGCATCAGTGAGAAGCTGCACCTCAGCCCCCTGATAAACCACCCATTTTCTTCTGTTTGCATCATGGTGAGGATGCTGCTCAGCAATCTTTGAGGAAGAACTTCTTTCCTGTGAGGGTGACAGAGCCCTGGCACAGGCTGCCCAGAGAGGCTGTGCAGGTTCCTTCTCTGGAGATCTTCCAAACCCGCCTGGATCTACCCTGTGCCCCGTGCTCTGGGTGTCCCTGCTGGAGCAGGGGGGTTGGACTAGATCACTAGAGGTCCCTTCCAACCTCAACCATTCCGTGAATACAATTTTACAGAATGATGCAGCTGTACAAAATAAATAAAATCTGTAGAAAAACTTACTTAAACATATTAGCTCCTATATCTAAAGTTCAGGGGGAAAACATGAGGTACGTTAGGTCTTTTCTCAGCCCAAGACAAGGGCACCAGCTGAAGTAACACTGCAAAACATTTACCACGCTTCCCCTCAACATGTTCCCAATGAGGCAGCATGAGTGACAAGTCTGGGGAGAAGAAAGAAAAATGCAAGCAAAGACATCTGGAAACATTGTTCTTGTTTTCCAAACATGAACTGAACTGAGAGAAGGTCTCATGCCCCAAAATGTGATGGTCTCTCATTCACTAATGATAGTAGTAGTAAAGTAATAAATTTAGTAGTGAGATAATATACCCAGATGACTGTCAGAACTAAGTCTCTTTGCTTCTACAGCCATGTTATCTTTCATGGTAACATACTGCCCCAAACTTGAGTTTCCCTAGTAGTTTCTGAAACACAGTTTATCACTCCTGACAGAAAAGCTTATGTATTACTAACATTGAGGTCAAAGGACAAAAAAAACAAAAAATATCTTGCCTAAATATCAAAGCATTTTGAGGGTACTCTAATGCAAGTACTTTTATTGGACACTGCTGTTCCATGTAAACTATTAATATATTAAATGAAAACTGGAAAAAATATGCTTATAATGTGCTTTATTTACAGCACAGGCATTCAATTTAGCATCTGTATTTCCTATTTTTTTTCTCCTTTACAGTGATATCTTAAACCATTTAAGAACAGGTCATTATAAGGATGATTTAGGATTAGAAGTATGTAGAAGTGAAAAGTGCCCTTCACCTAGCAACCTTATATGACCATTCAGAAAACAATATAAAGATCTCTCATGTTTCCATTTCTCTTTCCAGAGAAAGAAGTAGATAATATTTGTAGTGAGGGAAAAAACAAAAACAAAAAAAAAGAGAGAGAAAGAGAGAGGGAGAGAAGAAAAAGAGAGGAAAACACCACATTCAAGCAGGCAAACTGAAGCATACCTAGGACTCAGAAAAAAAAGATACTTTTGAGAGACTGCAGAGATCACTAAAGAACCCCCTTAAGGAAAATAAGATAGCAATAAAGCAAATAGTCCTGAGTCAGAGAGCAGGATTACACTGCAGCGGAGGAGAACACCAGGAAAGCGGATGGACGCAGTGGAGCTAGAGAAGCGGCTCGTTGTGCAAGTGGAGCATGTTGCCACGGGGCGAAAGGAGCCTCCGGGGCAGGAATTCCGGATCCAACCGGTGAAACGGAGGAGCGGAGCTGCCAGCACACACGCTACCTGCTACGGCCCAGAGGAGTTAGTCCCACAGGCCGGCCATTACCTGTAATCAAACGCAAGCCAAAGCGGGGCAGCCTATTCCCCCTCACCTTCCATGAAAGGGAGGCCTTGTAGCTGTTTGCCGCTCAGAGCGGCAGACAAGGGCTGACTGCCCTGGCACCCACTTTCCCTGTGGTCTCCCCTCACACCAACACTCTTTATTAAACCAAAGCTCCTGCTCTTTTCATGGCTCTCTCTTCATCTGTTTAGATTAACAAATGCTCATTTAGATCCAGGTTCCTAGGCCATCCATGCTCAGCCCCATTTGCCTTAGCTCAAGAACTATTCTGTATACACCACAGCAGCATTTTCCCCCAGCCTTGTGTCCTACCACATTCTTCCTCCCAAAGTTCTTGTAATGTCAGCACAAACCTTTAAGTCACTTTCATCCAAGCACTCCCTTAATCCTTCCCACATGGATCTAATAACTCCAAGCACCTGTCCAGACTGGCAGAGGAAAAGTGGAGCCCTGCCTCACCCGCTCTCCGTGACAAGCCCTTAGAAGGAACTACAGCCTAAGCTGCCTACATCTTCCTCTATTAATCATCCAACAAGAATATCTTTCTCCCTCCTAGCATTCGGGTAGCCTGACAGCCATTTCTGGTTACACAGGATGGAAATGATGTCTTGAAAACAACCTTTTCTTGTCTTCCATAGCTCTACCGCTAGTAGGGCCCTACTACAAAACTCTTTACCCTTGAGCCTAGCATAAACACAGAATGACACAGGCAACTTCTAGTCCTAACCAGGGGAGGAGGGAAAAACAAAAGGTCCAGCCACCTACAACCAACAGCTCAACCACTAAACTCAATTTACGTTACCAGTGCAGTCCTCAGGATCAACATCTGAGCCTCATACCACAGGCATTCCAGTCATGAGGAATTCTTCACCTCTCACTGCAGTCTGCGGCTCCTCGACCACCACGAGGTACCAATTTGCACCTCAGCAGTGTTGTGCATCCTCAGCTGAGGATACAATAGGCCAAGAACTCCCCAATAGTGATTCATGCTGTGCTGTAATCCTAAACATTCAGTCATCTGGGCATCCACAGTATTTACTAAGGTATGCTGCTGGCTTGTTTAAACTCAGTATAAAGAATTTTCCCAATCTTTTTCAAAGAAGCTACTTTAACAAAATCCGTAACATCCAACATCTTCTGAGGATTAGGGGGAAAAAAAAAAAAAAAAGCTATGTATACACAGTCTTATAGAAGTCTTCAGAATTCCGGTTATGTACTTCTCCTGTCCAGCTCTCATAACAGGATCATCTCTTCCTTCTGCCACCTCATTCACACATTTTCCTTTGCTGCCAGGGCATGTTGGTGAGCGCTCAAACAGAAGTCTGTATCACATCCTTGTTGATATTCTGTGAAGGCTTTTTTCTGTGTTTCATCTCATTGCTGAAGCTGAGAGTTGTGGACGATTATCTACAACTGCTCCTCCATTTCAGGAAAGAGAAGTCTCCTTCTCACACCTCAGTTTCTTTTTGTGTCAGCTTTGCTTCAGGCTACTCCCTCAGACTCCACTTCTTGATGTCTGGTGATCCAAAACTTCCATTTAGAGATTGGAAGCTCACAACTGTTTTTCTGATTGATGTTTCCTTTTGTAAAACTGATTGTATCTATTTTGTTCAGGTGTATGTCTTCCGAGTTCTGTAGTCTAATGAAACCTGTTTCTTTGAGAAAAAAAGCTACGTCTGCAAACCAAGAATTGTGTCAAACCACAGCCTGGTGCTCAGTGAGCCCTTCTAAAGCTTAGGAACTCATTCTGCTTTCTTCTGTCAAACAGGCTTCATGGATCTTTATCGCATTCTCTGTTCTCTCTTCCCATCTCCACCCTCTGAAGAACTGCAACGAGGATTCTTCCGACTTCCAGCCTTGGTGTAAAATCTCAAATACAACAAGGTATTACTTATAGTCAGGTAATTCCACTGTTCTGCTAATCACCTCAGTGGATTTCCCTAAAGCAGGGATACTCAGAATCCTATAGCTATATTTGGTTTTTGCATAGGAAAAGAATGGGGGAAAAGAAGATGCATTTTCTCCCAGTTCTTTGTTCCCTGGGCTGAAAAGAAGGTAAGTCTTCATTTATTGAATATCAGCACATTTAAACTACAGGCTAAGATTTTCCCGATAACATTTTTTGCATCAATCTGAGCTCCCATGGAAGCAGCTTCACTTGACCACTTTCAAGACAAGAAGCTGCAAGCATTCCCCTGCCTTCGCTATCCTCATTGACTTATACTTCTAACCCAGCCGATAAAAGCTACAGCTGCTATCTGTCTTGAACAAGATGTTTTGAAGATGAACTTTGACAACTGTCCTACTGCTAAAGTGAAAGTTTGCATCTTTCTGCTCTCTCCTTTCTTATCGATGGAAAGAGTTCATAATCCTATTAAGTGCAACAGCTGTAAATAGGTGCTGTTCCAAAGCAATCCCACATGGCCTGGGATGGCCCTGCCTCACTTCAGTTCCGAGCTCCAAGAACAATCATCTTGCCCAAAGTCTGTAATTCCCTCCATTGTTCAGCTTAACGCATTCAAATTAATCAGCTCCTCCAAAATAAGTATTTGGGATTCGGGTTTCACAAGCCTCCTTTTCTAGCCAGTCTCCCATTGCCCCTTCCTGCATGTTTGTAGACTCTTCACTCACAATTGGTATTTCCACATTCCTCTTTCCTGGTCTGTGTCCTGAATTATTCACCTTAATAGTTCTGCTTCAGCCTGGAACCTCCCTTTAAGTCACTTGTTCAGTCATCTAATCATACCCTTAATCCTTCCTGGCAAATCTAAGCCCAACCAGATATCTGAGCTAACAGGGAGAAGGGAGCCCTGCCCTGCCTATTGCACACGCTACTGGTCCCATGCCCAGGCAGAAATAATGCATGAAATTCCTAGATCACCTTCTCTGATATAAACTGGACCCCCGAACATCACTTCCTCTCTTGATGACTGCCAAGAGCATGTCTTCGTCCTTTCTAAACTTTCTTTAAAGTTTATGGCTTCCTAATGCTCTCCTTCAGACTTCTCAGGAATACCTGATCACAGTGGATTTTATGGCTTTTACAGAAAAAAAAAAATAGTCAAAGAATGGGGGAAAAGTACTGTTTCAACACATCAATATGGAAAAACACTAAACACTGCTAAAACTGAAAATACATTTCTGAGTAATATATATGGGCAGGAAGGAGTCAGGATATTGCTGTTATTCTCAAAGAGTCTTTAAATGTAAGATTTTTTCTTTCATAAAGACTGAATTGCTTTGGATACCATATTCAATGCTAAAATTTGGGACATCATTCAAAAAAAAAAAAAAAATTCCCGGACTCATCATATACACTCAAAAAAAAAAAAAAAAAAAAAAAAAAAACTCAGAAAGGGATGGCTGATTTTTAAATAGCACAATACAGAGAGGGAAAAAAAGGACAAATCATTATAGTATAGAAACATAGTGGCACAGGACTCAGTGGGACATGTATCACAGTTCTACACAGTCTCATCAAGGGAGTCCAGAGCTACAGAAGATCCCTGCTGGCAGGACGGTCCAGCTGAATATTGAGAATAGAGTTAAGACAGACTTTGGTGTCCAGCACAACATGGAAGTGAGAACTAGAGAGAATAAGTAAGTTCGATTTTATATGAATGGGAAATCTTTGTGTGGGAGTAGTACTGGGAATAAAGTTTCTTCACATTTTATTGTGTAATTTTGCTGTGTAGTGGTGTTTCAGTATTTATTGTGTAACGCTATTGCATGGCATCATTTGTTGAGCAACTTTGCTGCGTGGTATAGTTTTATATTTAATGATATTGAACGTTAGGCAATGATCTTGCATACCATAATTTATGTTGTTTGTTGAGCAACATCACTGCTGCAGTTTTTGACACAAAGACACAAAGATGAATTGTGTGAATTCACACAACAGTGGTGAATTCATAATTTCAACACGTATTCACTCAGAGGTGGCAAAGGGAGACAATTCATGATTTTTTCTCCTTGAATGAAAACATATTGAAGAGCAGCAAACTGAGCAGCTATTTAAATAGAACTGCAACTTAGGACATTAAGATGTTATTTTGTTATACAGTAATGCAACATTGCCCCATAATGACACTTTCTTATCCAGAGTATACTGTTACTTCATTGTATGATATTACATGCTCCACATATCTCTGTCTAAGAACTACAGAAGAACTTTTACACACTACTGAGTATAAAAGTTACATGATTATCACATAACTTAGCTCTTATCCAAAACTATACTTGCAGGGAGCCACCAAAATCCAGAACCTGAACAAGATCTCGCAACCCTTCATGCAAAATGCAACTGATAAAATTCATTATTGTGGAATCCCATGTTACAGCAATACTACTGAACTCAGTTTCCTATAATTAGGAAAAGCTTCCTTTGTCTACTATAATTAGGAAGAGAATTGAGCAAATTTTATATGTCAACACAATGGCATCCTTGTACTACTTAAGATTCTCCAAAGCAGCAGTTTCCTCTGTGTGTAGTGCTAACCTAAGTTACTTATCTTTGTATCACTTGCACAGACTGCCATTTTTATCCTTGCTTCCCCCTGTTTGGAGTGCGTCACTGTTGCTTGCAACAAGCGTAGTCTTTATACAAAGTTAAAGAACGTGTTTGGTGTCCAGGAAAAACACTAGCAATTAAAGTCTTTTGCAAACAAAGCAAGAAATCTGTGAGAATATTTCGTACCCACATCTATTTTTATATGCATCTTAAAATGCTACTGAATGGCTAAAAGACCATTCCTTTCGTGCATTACCTGCTAATCTACAAACAGTTGTGTGGAGCAAGAGAGCAAACCCTGCAGGATTACAACGAAGTGCTGCTGCAGCATTTTCATCTGATCTCATCCTCAGGCAGGTTTGAGGTGCAGAAGAAAAGCAGGCATGCCAGTTTAATATCATTCTTAGGATACGTCAAAAATAAAATTGTAAGATAGGCTGGGAATGCAGAACATGCAAAAATGCGCTCCCAGCACCTATAACATAAGATTAATTTATTATCTAACAGATGGCATAAGGGAGGATGGTGGAAAAGCAAAGAGTGCTGATGCAGTAGGGAGCTTCCAGTATCTATAACCAAAGCCCCATATTTTCAGTTATCACACTGCCACAAAATACCTATATTCACTCCAGAATTTTCTCCATGTATTTCTAGCTTTAAATCATAATAGTTCCAGACCTCTGCACTAATGCGGACAACTACAAAATGAGGAAAGTGTCCCTGTGCTATCACGCTTTATTCTTGTCAGCTGCTCGAGCCTACTCCTAACAGCCAAGCGTCACAGCAAATGACCGCTTTGCTGCTGTCCCGGTACTGAAAGCTGCTTCCCATGTTTCTCCGCATTTACAAGGCATTTTCTGCCCCTTCCGCAACCTCTACCCCGCGGTTACGGGTTGCCAGTACAGAAGTGGGTCATGCCGAGAACGGAAAAGCACAGAACGAGCCCAAGCGTGCTTAATGCAAAATTAAAAGCTTCTACTTCGCGTTCAGCGGTTCCTCATCTCAGTTGCTGACCTGCAGCGCTGCAGAGTGCAAGTGCCGCTGCCTTCCCCTGCGGGCGCTGCAGCCCGGGGCCCGTGGGCCAGCTCCGCAGGCAGCACATCCCGAGCGGATCCCCAAAGGGGATCCGTGGCCGGAGGCAGCCCAGGCATGACTCACACAGCAGGTAAGGCTCCGCTAACGTGATTTTGCTGCTTAGCAAAGATTAGAGGCATGAACCGTAGCTCCATCCATCCATCCATCCATCCACCTACCCATCCATGCAGCACACGGCCCCAGAGCCAGCGCCTGCGTGTGCCCGCACGGGGGGAGCTCCGGCTCCGCGGAGCAGGGATGCCCCCACCCCCTCCGTGGCAAGGACCACGATATGGGGTGAAAAAATATAAAATGGAATAAAATGGCATAAAATGGAATAAAATGGAATAACGTCACGACAGGAGCCCCGGTCCCGGGCCGCAGCGGGTGCCGAAAGGCCCCCCCGGCCCCAGCCGGGCCGGTCGCCCCGTCCCGCCGCGTCTCCCGGGCAACGGAGCCATTTTGACCGCTGCGCGTCCGCGCGGGGGGCGCCGGCGGCCCCGGCATGGCGGCGGCTCCACGTTACCTCGGATGCTCCAGGTCCAGCGGTAGAACTCGAGGGTGTCGTTGAGCACGCTGGAGACGAGCCCGACGGGCCGGGGCGGCTCTGCGGCGGCGGCGCCCATGGTGAGCAGCAGCAGCAGCGGCGGGGCCGGCAGGACGTGTCGGGAGCGCGCGGTCCGTTGCCTCTTGCGCCGGGGCTGCTGCTGCTGCTGCTGCCCTGCGAGGGCCGGGGATGTGATTTAAATCGCGATCTCTCGGTGTCTTCCCTCCAGACTCCGCCTCGCTCCCGTCACCGGCTCCCGTGCCCCGCAGGGAGGGAGGGAGGGAGGAGGAGGAGGATGAGGAGGGGGGGACGGGGGCGGCCGCGGCACCGCAGCGCCCGGCGCGGAGCA
>VZSV01000006.1:1265422-1294858 GCA_013398735.1 Nothocercus julius
CGGTGGCGGGGACGCCCCCGGTCCCTGCGCGCGTGGGCCAAGGGCATCGCCAGCACGCGGAGCAGGGGTCCACAGCCCGCCAGCGGCCGGGAGGGAACCACGCGGATCCCCAGCCAGCTCGGTTTGTATTGTGCCGCAGATATGTATTCCTTCTTTATTAAAATGATTATTTATTTATTCTATGGAAGAAGTTTTCTGGACAATGATGGCTGGTAACAATGATTGCTGATAAAATTTCTATATGATCTGATTTACTCTTTCATCTAATTCATGCTGGATATTTTTTCTTCGATTGTGAATAATTTATCTGTATTGGCAAAATGATTGTTCATGGATAATTTTACAGAACAATTACGTCTTGAGAAAAGCAGTAACAGAGATTGGACGGCAGGTAGAAGATGACTTTCCTAATCAGAGTAATTTCTTCTGTGCTTAAAGAATCAAGATAAACTTAAAAGAATTTAAAAAAATATAACAATTTCCGAGGAAAATCTACAAAATGATAGGCAGAAAGGGATGATTTTTTAATGTCATTAATTATTCAAATTTGTCCTCTACGTGGGTAACCAACATGTTCCTACAACCTGGTATCTCTAGGCAGGTTCAAGCTGGTAAGGGCCCTGCTGCAGCCACCCCCGGAGACCTGGGATTCCCAGCTGTGGGTCCGACTGCTTGTCCAGCACTGCAGGGAGCCTCTGCCGGCAGCAGCGATCCAGAGCTCTGCAGGATACGTGCGGATGGTAACGGGAAGCTGCGGGACCCCGGGAAGGTCTCCTCACAGATCCTGTTAGGGGCTTGCTTATACCCTGAGGCACAATTTACATTCTTTCCAGACCGTTTTTCAAGAGACGACTGGATCCAGAATATTTTTCCTTGTCAAACATAAAGACCAACAGAAATGTTACAAACTCCAGATTATCAGTATATTTAGTAACACACGTGAAAAAGGATTTATTCCTAAATTTCAGCAAAGCTTGTTTTTCTGTGGTGTTTCATGGATGAACGAAAGGGTGCTCGCTGGGGTTTTGCTGCAGGTTAGCAATGAGATTGTTGTGTGAGGAAAAAAATGAAATACAGGTATGTAAGAGAGCTGCGATTTGTGAAATCTATTGGGAAGAAAGTGGTCTGAGGATGTTACGCCTGATGATCCCTCGAGACAGCTCCCAGGAAGATATAAACATCAGTGAAAGAACTTTGATAGCCACAAAAGGAATATTAGCAACCAAGGACTTTCCCGGCAGGGAAACTGTGAAGGCATGAACCAATTTATCTGATAGAGATCTAAATGTCGCCCTCTGTGGTGTGGGGACAACTATTTCATTTACAAGGGAAAAAAAAAAGGCATAAAAATATTATACTTGTACTGGAAACAGCCAAATAACGTTAATATTGAACTTTTTTCTTCTCCATTTGATTTCATAATGCTTTAAAGAGGAAAAAATGTTGGAATAATCAGTTCACACAGAGTATGAGATTTCCTTACCTAATCTGTCAAATCTGCACGCTTCTTGTATTAAAGCTTTCTAGCTGGTATGCCTTATATAGACTGCCTGCTCTGCCAAAAAGCTTGTCTGATCTTTGAATCAACCAGTGCAGGCTTAAGTGTATGCATATTCAATAATACAAGCGTTCTCTGCTTCAGTATCACTTCAATTCAATAAATGTTGGTTAAGTCAGTTCACTACTACAAAAGCTTAAAAGAAGCCATTTTCAAACTATCATAATTTTATTAAAATAATAATAGTAGTACCAACAATGTGTCTTTCATCACTAAGTAATTTTTTTTATTAAGTAACATATTGTTAGATCTAATTCAGGTGGGGTAACTGTGGAACACTGGGATTATGTAGCTTTTACACAGGGAGTCATCAGTAGATTCTGAAAAAGATCACGCTCTTTCATCTTCTAAATTTATAATCAGTCTGCTAGATGCCATCTGTCCCTTCATACATTTTACTATATCAGTTTGTTTCAAACCAAACGTATTAGAAAGATGTCTCAGAAAGTGCCCAGAGATATTTATACTCAATAAAACCTTGATCCAAAATTAACATTTGATGTAATTTCCCATTAGGTTTCACCTCATTTGCATCTGCATGCACCAGTGCTAAATTTGATTTCCTCTCTCCATGCCAGCTTCAGGTTTTAAGCATCAGCTGTTTTTGTGGTGTCTCTATCTGAAATCAGAATTTTAATATATATAATACTTATATAAATGCTCAGAGGCCCAGATCCAGCAAAAACAAAACAGTTCCTGGTGAACTGAATACAACTTTTGTTTCCACAAAACTTTACATACACATTGAAATTTATTCTCCATCTTTCTACCCCCAAATTTGGTCCTGAAAAGGAGACCACAGAACAGTGGTGGGCAGTTTTCTACCATCACATCTTCTTTTTTTTTATATTATTATTTCCAAGTAAATAGAACTATAGTTTGATTCCAGATCCTTATGTCTACACTTTGTATGCCATCAGAACTAAACCTATTTACTTTAAGGCTGTCCAGTGAGTAGAGCTATGTGCCGGGCTGCGCTCGGCTTGAGCTGCCGCTGCCCAGCGCCGGTCCAGAAGAGGAGCCGCTCACCCGGTGCCTCCACGGCCCATTCTCAGGGATTTATTTATAACTAATTCCTCTTCAGGAGGGTTCAGCCTAAATAACAACTAGTGTGTAATACGCAGCGTAGCAGATGTGCTGTATGCTCCTCAGGCACAAGTTCATAGTTTTGTCTGTGTTTTGGCTTCCTTTTAAAAAGGCGTTTCACGGGCACAGGCTGATAAACCCCTGCCTGCCTACTATCTTGTATTGTGCCTTACTGGTACTTTCTTATATAGTTTCTCATAGTTTTTCACAGCGAAGGTTTTTATCTGCAGTGGTATCTGCCAGAGCATCTATCATTTACGAGGTGTGGCAAGCTTGCTTTTGCAATGAGGCATTCGTATGTGTACATGCTGGAGAACGGCTATGCCAAACCATCAGCTGATGTTTTGAGGGCGCTGTGTTGAAACTACAGCAACATGTATAGTCAGATCTGCAGCTCCTTGCTAACTACCAAATCCAGCCTTTTCCATAGGCGTGTGTCACAGCTACTGCACCCACTGCTGGGTGTGCCCGCCACCCAAAGGCGTGTAGCTGTTTGCAGGGATGATTTTGCATCTTTGCTTCTGTGCTAGTAATGGCCTGAAATGTAGGGCACAGTCCCCTGCAGAAGCCGCTTATAGCAATATAGTTAGGTGGAGGGGAGTTGGTTGTGCAAGCCGTGCGCTATTACAGTGTCGCGGGCTGCTACTGTAACTGTGAGTACGGGTGGTAACGACAAGGCTGGGCATACCCTGCACCTGCGTGTTGCGAGGAGGACTCAGCCATGGTAAAGGAGTCACATCCAGGGTGTGCCAGGCGCTGGAGACTGAACCCGTGCGACCTGGAGCACCTTCGGCCTCGCGCTCTGCCACTGGCATCTTCTGCAGAACTTTCACGGCCAGCGTCAACGCCATTCCCCAGGAGAGGCTTTACCCCCAGGAGAACGGGTGGCAGCATGTGCCACAGGGTTATACAGTTTATAAACAACAGCGTAGCTATATAACACCCCGGTGAGATAAATGGGTACTACTAACTTCATTTTAAGTATGGTGAAATCTAGCCTAGAGAAAAGCAATGCTGGTTCAGAGGAAAGCAATGCCAGTTCCAGCTCTTTGGAAAGGAATCTTTAGAAAATGTTGCTCACCACTCGTATAAACCCACGATTCACTTGTCTTTCCAGTGCCCTATTCAGACACGGTCAGTTAGGGCATGAGCCCCAGAACCCTGCTCTGAAAGAACCTGAAAACCCACTACGTAGTTCTAGAGAAGACAGACACAGAATGGGACATTTCCTATGCTATATAATAAAATGCCAAACTCCTCACAAGTGGTATAAGACATTTCTTATACCTTTTCATGCAGACACAGCTCTAAAGTTTTTTAGTTGGTAGGTTCTTCGCATAAAACCTGATAGCAGATGAGAGTGAGAGTGTGGGTGTGGGTGTGGATGTATGTGCACACACAGGCATATAATGCAATATTATTTTCAGAGAATAAATTTGTACAAACCAAGAGCAGAAGAAGATAACACCAACAGCATGAGACTATTCTGTTTGGTTGTTACATGCTGGGAAACAGAAATCCAGCCATTTTCTTGTTATGGGCCTTGCAACAGGGGCAAGCCCCTGTTCATGCTCAGCCCGAGTTGCCACATATCCATCTCTCCAAGCTTGAGGTGACAAGCTTGGGATGACATTCCCTGGGGATGGCCAGGGAAATCCCCACTGAGAGCTGCTCTGCAAGTGCATGGCCCTTCTCTTGTGCTTTGCACATGCCGTTCTGGTGTGTTGTGTCCTGCTCTTTGTGTTACCTCAAGCAACCCCTTCTTAGAGCAGACAATACTCAGAAAGGTTTTGCCACCAGTTATAAAGCTCTGCTGGGAACGCAGCCCACCACCCCCATGGTCTGAGTCATCCTTCTCTGCAGGCAGAAGGAACACCCTGAAGTGTTGTGCTACTACAAGAGCAGCTACTACACATGGCATGCACACCTCAGGGATTGTTCCAAATATTTAGGTCATATTCACACAACAAGGCAAGAAAGGTAAAAATCCAAAAGTGGAAAGCTTGACACTGGTAGATACTATCTATATACAGATACTACCTATAACAGGCCAAATAAAAAATACCAATTTGGTACTGTAGTACTTGCCTAAAGTCATAGGAATAGATGCCTTTACAAACATGAAGGAATATTTTGGTTTCTGAATTACCTCAATAATTCATTGAACAACAGTTCTGAACCACCTCTTTAGCTTGTATAAATGAATACGACTCTGCATTAGAGTCTTTAAGGATACATAATTCATGCATATATTTCATAATGAGGCAGAAGCACTAATAGAAATATAATACTAAACTTCTGGTTAAGAAAGTGGCAATTGAAAATGTGAGGGAGGCCAAAGATGTTGGACTAATAGAGCATAATAAAACGGTAATAATTGTATTAAAATGCCCGAAGGTTCAATTCACTAATATATAAAATGCCAGCATGAAAAAAAAATGTGTATATACATATATATATAAAAGTAAAATAAGTGTAATATAAATTTGTTTTTGTTTCTTCCTAGTTAATTCTACATAACAAAATAACTGAGCTTGTCTGGTCTATGCCTAAGCAACTCGAAGGGTTTAAAGAAAGAAAGTAAAAAGGATGGGATTTAAAGATTAGAAGCAAAAAAAGGCAAGCAGCAGAATCACGACTCCGAACTGTAGGAGCGGGGACTTCAGTTAACTCAGGGAAGTTTCTGGGGAGTTAGTTCCTGGTATCTGGTACTTTGAAGGGCAAAAGAGCCCTGGAGAGCTGGTTGCTCTTCAAGGAGAAGCTCCTCAGATCTCGGGCAGGTGTGAGGAGGCCAGACTAGCTGGATGGGGAAATCCCGAGTGAGCAATGATGCAAAGAGGAAGTGTTCAGGAAGTGGAAGCAGGGCAGTTATTCAGGAGCAATAAAGAAGCATTGCCCAAGCTTGCAGGATTGAACCAGGAAAGTCAAAGCTTAGCCAGAGTAAAAGCTGGTGAAGGATGTGGAGGGCAGAAAGAAGAGCTTCTGTAGCAGCATCAGCAGCAGAAGGAAGACTATGGCCAGCTGGGGGGAGACCTTGTCATGAAGGAGGTGGAAAAAACTGGGGTACTTCATGGATTTTTTTTCCTCATGTCTTTACTGTTATGGTCTGTTCTCAGGCCTTCCATGTGTATATGGTGACAGTCTGGGGGCAATGAGTACTGCCAGTGTAGAGCAAGATTGAGTTTGGGGCTCCTTAAGCAACATTAACACAGAGCCAAAGAGGATGTGAGGCTCATACAATTGCAAGTGTGTCTGCTGTCTCTTCAGGGGGTTGTGGTGACCAGAAGCTCATGATGCCTGCAGAAGCACTTATCACACCTGCCTTCTAGAAGGCTAAGGGGGAAAACCTGGGGAGCTGCAGGCCAGTTAGCTTCACCTCAGTCCCCAGGTGCAGATTACAGAGCAAGTCTTTCTCCAAGCCGTGTCCTGGCACATGAGGGAGGAAAAGGTGATTGGGAACAACCAGCACGGATTTGCCAGGGGCAAATTTGTACAACCAAGTTAATTGCCTTCTATAACAAAATGATCGGAATTGTGGGTGTGGAGAGAGTAGTGGATGTCATTTACCTTCACTTTAGCAAGGCATTTGGCATTGTTTTCCATGGCATCTTTGTAGCCAAACTGGGGAGATAAGGGGGGACTGGCTGGGTTGATTACAAAGTCAGTAAAAACCAGACTGGAACACCGAGCTCAAAGTGCAGCAGCGGCCAGCTCCGAGTGGCTAACAGTGTTGCTCCCAAGCAGTACTGGGACCAATGCTGTTTAATGTCTCCGTTAATGTGTTATGCTGAAGGTTAAGTCTGTTATTCAGAGATATCTTGACAAGCTGCAGAAATGGACTGACCAAAAAAAATCATGAAATTCAACACAGACAAATGCAAAGTCCTGCATCTGGGATAGAATAATTCCAGGAACCATTCCAGCAGCCATCCCATTGCAGCCAAGGCCAGTCACGTCCCGGGCTGCAGCAGCAAGACTGTAGCCGGCAGTACAAGGGAGGTGAGTCTTCCCTCTATTTGGCGCTTATGAGACAGCAGCTGGAGCACTCAAATTTGGGGCTACTCAGTACAAGAGAGACCCAAATCTCAGTGGAGGGCCACCAAGCTGCTGAGGGGCTGGAGCGCAGGCTGTCCGAGGGGAGGCTGAGGGAGCCGGGTGAGCTCCGAGGACGCCCAGGAGGACCTTGTTGTCTCCAGCTATCGGCTGGGAGGTTGCAGGGGAGACCGAGCCAGGTTTCCTCAGAGGTGCACAGAGAAATGATTAGAGGCAACGGGCAGAAGGTGCAGTCAGGGAAAAGATTTCCAGAACCCATCTGGACAAGGGCCTGAGCACTCTGCTCCAACTTTGAAGTGGTCTTCTGTGATTTGCTTTCAACTTCCAAAGTAAATAACTCTCCTTTAACTCCAGAAATTGATTTTAATTTCCTTTAATAAACTTCAGCTCTCCAATCAGAGCAGACTGACAGTGAGCTGAAGTTGTTAATACTTCTGTACACTTGTACGACTTCCTGTATACATTGTTAATACTTTTAAAGTACTTAAGAATATAGCCTAAGGAAGTACTAGGTGAAGCATGATGAAATCACCACCAAGCGAATGTACACAAATGAAGCTTGCCAGTATATAGCAGTTGCATTTTATTCTTTTTGTCTGTGCCTCACTGATTTCAGTTCAAATTTCTATGTTACCATATTACACATGTAACAGCTAAAACAATCACAAGTACAGGACAGTTCATGCTGGACAGTTCAGAAGGAATTTAAGTATGAGCTGTCTGCGTGTCCCATTTATATTGATAACTAATGAAAGGGATTGGAAGATATAACTTCTAAAACCATAGTAAATGTTGTGCTTTTCATAGGAGTATCCAAGCAAAGGAAGTCTGTGTATGGCAGAAATCAACAGCAAAATAGAATGTAACAAAAGAAGAATCTAATAAATGGTAATCCTTCAATATAGTGCATTAGCTGCTAGCACTTTCTGACTGTTTGACCCATCTTTGAAATGATTTTTATGGATGTCCTTAGAATGACAAGACCAATCAATCAGGCTTGTTTCAGCCTCAAAAAATCCTGTCTGAAACATGAAACAAGGAACTACAAAAAGCATAGACTTCATAAGTCTGCAGCCATGCGCCCACATAGCGTCCAGGGAAGGAAAATATGTTCTTTATTATTTTATGACTCTTTTTTTTAGTATGACAGAGATTATAGATGATGTAATTATCTGCATTTTCCAAACTTCTTTAAAGAGGTCTGTAGTTAAACTCTGTGGGGAAAAAAAAAAGTTACTCTGATGAAATATAACAACATGCATCTGACACTGCGTAAGAAAATAAAGGAACAGATAACTTTACACATGAAAATGACTAACTTCTAGCCGAAAGTTAATACAAGTGTATAAGGTATATAGTGACATTAATTTTACCTGCATACTCTAGAAAAAAAATATCTCTAGAAAAAAATAATCTCCCTTTCCTTTCTCCTGCAGATTCTGGATCTTCTCGCTACTACTGATCACCAATCTGATTGAGTCCATTGGCCAAAGTACACCAAGAAAAAACCAGAGAAGCAACCTCCATTTAACTTTCTCCATTTAACTTTTAGCAGAGCCAGAGGGAAGCGACAACTTTTATCTCTGTGGCATAAATTTATTTCCTGCTTTGAATTCAATGTTAATGAGCTGTGTCAATAGTTAACCCTCTTAACAGTTAATAGTATCAGCTTTCATTGTTATTTATCATCATCTATTTTCTTGTCTGAAGTCCAGCTACAGCTTTCAGCCATCTGTTAAACTTTTTTCTGACTTTTTATCTAGATCAGTTTACTGCCAGTAATCGCTCCTCCATGTAGATATTCATATGGTCTTATTTTTTTTCATAAACCTGTGCAATTTAAATACCTATGGCAATGTTATCTTTTATGTTGGTACTGTTAATTTTTATCAGTCAGATTTGTGATCTTCAAGTAGCAAGATTACCTAATAAAATCATTTTTTTATAAAACCAGGTCAATTGACATTAATAGGTTACATATTTACATTTCTACCCTTTTAATTGAGTGCTGAATCCATATCATGTTAATGGGTTAATGGTTTCTGAAATCAACTGGTTTAACATTTGAATATGCCTTTCCTAAGGAAATGGAAGTTCAAAAATTTTCCAAGATTACAGAAAAATTAGTATTAGTCTTTGAGAGAGTTCATTAAAAAACTATTTTAGTATTCTTGGATATTGACTTCTCCAGTCCTATAGTTTTTTAAATATTATGAATATAGTTAAAGATCTGTGTTCAGCTGATGATAATCTTACTTCGAATGTTTCAAATATGATGGTTTCACTTAGTGGCTTGTGAAGTGTGACCAGGTAGGATGCAAAGCGTGTTCTGCTGCATAGGTATTGTGTTTGCCATGTGACAGAAATGACAGAAAAGTTTTTCTATAGTAATTGAAACTGAAATTAATTTATAGATATATTTTGTCTTTTTTTTATGGTATGTGCAAAGGTATTCTAGCTTACAATGTAACATGTCCTGAGATGTACTTTTGGTATACGCTATTTCACAGTTTATCACACAGTATTCATGATCTGTTAATGTTCATTACTCCAGATATGCTCACATTCATGAATGACACAGGAGGACTTACTGTAAAAGAATTTTTGCAATGTACAGATGTGATATTAATCACAGATACACTACTGTCCCAGCAATTACAATACTATAATTAATAATAATAACAGTAGTAACAATAAAGCTGGAATATCCCACATGATAATCACAGGAGTGTTTGCAAGGCTGCTTTCTTCAGAGAATAACTTAGGTTCTGATTCCGTATGAACACATAGTGTTTTTTTTTTTTTTTCCTTGCATGACAATCTAAACATCATTATAGCGTTTGTTATATCTTAAAATGTGAATATTCACCATGTCTACTGCATATATAACTGGAATTTGATCCATGAGGTGTTTATATCCAGCGTGCCACAGCTATGGATTCTTGGATATTTAAAAATATTTTATTAAATGCAAACAATAGTAATTCATCTACAATGCCATAGCAACAGACACTCTTCCACCTGTAGAAATGCTAGAAATCATTTACACCTACAGCAAGGACATGGCCCTTGCCATGCAGAACTTGCAACACAGACTTGGATAAAAATACCTTTTGGGAACATCTGCTATTGACAGTTCAAAATACTCTGACATGCCTGCACGAGAAATAGCCTTGGCCATGGGAAGGGAGGCCAGGGGAAATGGTAATTATTCTGTGTTATGGGTAGACATTGCCAAGAAAATTCTCCTATACATGTATAGTGACCTGCACTAATGATTCACTGATCTTACTCCTGTTCAAATAGGTACCTGAGGTGATTCCTCCTCCTTTACCTCTTCTTACTCCTCCTCTTCTTTGTACAAACATGAGGGCAGCTTTGATGTTAGGTCTAAATAGATTATTGCAGTGTATTCGATTTCTGTGGTTAGGGCTTGCCATATGTGTGACGAAGAAACCTGAGCTCATGCCTGCAGGCCTTGGACTCTCCATGTGGATTCCTCTACGTGGAAGTGCCTGTAGGCTAGCAGAGCAGCGCAGCAAAACCCGCGTGTGCAGCACTGGAGCTGGGTAGGCATTTGTGTAAGCCTTCTAATGTACCCATCCGCCTTCAAGGATATGGGGAATTATGGCATGTAAAACACATATCATGATTTTATATTACTGATATTTTAGCCAGTTCACAATTAATCACAATTAATAAAACATAGCAGTAGTTGCTCAAGCAAAATACTAAGTATCTTATATGAGCTAGTCTAGAATTTATAGCCAATGGGGAAAGAGATTTTCAGGAGAAAGTGTGTCCTGCCTATCCAAGTCATGCAATTTCTGATAAAACAAGCAATTGCCTGGGGTTTTCTGTTTCTATTAATAATAGAAGGAGCCTAGAAGGGAAGCTAAGGTGTCTTTTAGATAGCTAAAGAAAAAGAATTCTGTGCTTTTATATGTTTAGGGAAACCAGAGCTATTTTGAGCCAGTGTGTGTATTTGTACACATACATGCAGAATGTGTTGTCCTTTATAAACAATAAGAAAACTTTTCATTATCTGTCCCATTCACCCCAGGATATCCTCTGTTTTCTTTATAAACATTAATTAGTATGCCTTCATAATAATCTTATGAGAAAAGCATCACCCCCATTTGAGAGATGAAGAAATGCAGCTGTGTAAGATTAAATATGTTGATCCGGGTTGCACAGAAAACCTGCGGCATAAATGTAAATACCGGAGGATGTCTCACAATCATAGCCCAAAGATAAGATAATAACAAGGTGTGGTGCCCAGATCAATACAAACAGTGTAATATGGGGCTGGCTTCCGCCCTGCTCCAGGTAAATAGGCTGAGGTGTGCCGTGCACAGGGTAATTCCCGAGGTATTCCTATCAGTCGTGTATCGCGCTGGGTGTAGATTTAGTCAGACTGATGAACAGGACCCGCTCCCCATACTTCAGACATTTGTGTCTCCCGCCCCGGTTCACATCTTCAGGTTCTGCAGAATCCAACATTTGGCTGAAGAAACCGAATGTACACCTCTCCTAATGTTCTTCTAAATGAATAGAGAATGTTAAATCAAACACAGCGATCTTAACCTTGCAGGCGACGTCAAACAGTGGCTGCATTTATGCCCGTGAACTGCCTGTTCCCGGGGCCACTTGCCAGCACCGAGGCCACCCGGCCCTCATGACCTGCACGCGGCCTGCAGAGAGGGGCTGCATGCAGCTGGTTCAGGCCAAACTGTACCGGAGTATTTCAGCACTCAGCTAGTTCAGGTGAATACAGGTCAGGATCCTGGACCATTCCCTTCCGCCAACTTATTTGTGACTGCACAGGCATGCTGCGTTCTACGCTTTCTTCAGCAGCCTTTCACCATGACCTCCTAGGGCATCCTTGCTGCATATTTTTGCCCAAACCACTCTTCCTCCCGCATCCCTTCTTTCTCCTACTGCCATCCTTGCCCAATGCCTCTTGTGTGCATATCTAAAATTATCACCAATATATGTTGGTGGACTACTTTGGAAATTTTTGTATCTGTACATTTAGTCTACCTGCCTGATCTCCCATACGGAA
Organism: Nothocercus julius; assembly: GCA_013398735.1. Lineage (NCBI taxonomy): Eukaryota > Metazoa > Chordata > Aves > Tinamiformes > Tinamidae > Nothocercus > Nothocercus julius. The sequence continues at coordinate 1,277,185 of VZSV01000006.1, forward strand.
GCAGCAAAATGCTGCTGAAATAGTCTCACAATGTTGTTTGCACAATTATTTTCCAATGTTTTTGTTCTCCCCCACTTTTTTCCTTGTCACATCCCATGTAGCAGATATACTTCTTACTAATATATAGTCATTTGTAAACTATTTAATTCTCTGTTTACACATGGCCCTCTCTGTTTGCTACACTGTTCATCAGTTGTGCCAGACAACAAAATGCCAAGGGAACCTTCGTGCCGCTATGTGGGTCATGGCACAGTTTGGGTTAACTGTTGGTGTTAGCAACCAGCAGCCAGCTCCTTCAGACACCATCATCTTCCATGACAAAGCTTTGGACTGTGATCATTTTCCTGTGAAACCTTCTCCTGTGAACTTCTCCTGGAGCATAAAGGTGAAAGTAATGGAGAAGATGCATGTTAATAGTGAAGAGAAAGGAGAAGAGCCTGTGATGACCGTGGGCCGCCAGGTCAACCTCTGGAGCCGGGTGCGCCATAGGGTGTTCTGAATTTTACAGGCACTGGGTTAAATAAAAATTATGAAAGCATCTTAGAGAACGATCTAAGGTGAGAAATAGGACCATTGTCCTGAATGGATTATAATAGATCATGGATGAATTATAACAGATCAGAAGAAATTCCTGTATTTCACTTACACACTATGGATTTATTATTGTGCAGCTGATTCTACAACTATGGATTGTATTTGGCAAAGTGCAACAATGCGAAAAAAAAAAAAAAAAAAAAAATTTTCTTAGCACTGCTTCCTTTTTTATTATGTTAGGTAACCAAAGACGGATGGCAAGAGAATGATTTAAATATGCAACTAGAGATTATTTTAAGGTATCTTTCCAATTTGCTGAAGTTATAAGTAAAAGAGTTGTAAGCATAAGGATATAAATATAGTAAGCAAGAGAGTACCCATCTTGTTTTTTGTAGCTCTGTCCCAACAACAGACTGAGAGAAATTAGCTAGCATTGAAAAGTTAAAGTTGTCCCAAAGCTGGGGACTGTAGACCCCAATACAGTTATATGCTTTGGCTTTTGTCATTCTTGAGAGGTAATGGAAAAGGTGCATTAAAAATAACGTTGCCTTTAGGAATTCCCTTCGTCACCTTGTGTTTCAGCATTCTTTTCATGCTTGCCCAGATTTTCGCTTCAGCTGGCAAGTGCCACTTGCGAAAGTTTCATACAAGAGGAATTGCAGATGGGCAATGAGATACTAGTGACTGCATGTGTTCAATGGTGACCTTCATAATTAATATATATTGCGTTTTTGGTCACCACATGATAATAATAATAAAAAAATCTCCTTTGCATAAACAGGTATAATTATGCCTGCATTTTTCATAGTTTATCTTTTCTTCACTCTCCAATTAATAATATATTCCAGAACTTACTGAGTATGAAGGAAGACTGAACCCAATTCTGGTAACTAGATCATGGTATCGTATGATGCTTTATGGTTATTTTCCGCTGTCAGGTCCTGTCTTTGTTTTCCCAGTTGCTAAAAATTTTTATTAGTTTAATTAAAAAATGAATGCACATACACACACACACATACAAAAACAAACAAATCAAACAAATAAAACCCCACAAAAGCTTAGCGTAGTTTCTCTTTCTCTGTTTGTTTTGGCCCAGAGTGCTTCTGCCATAAAGACTTACAAATATATATGGGAATAAATAAATCCTGATAAAAAATCCTAACTAGTCATTTGGTTTTAACTAGACAAGAAAAGGATTTTTCTATTAAAAATATTTTCAGTTGTCCTATACATATTTCTGCTTTTGCCAATAAATTGGCTGGCTACCTTAAAAATGGGGGGGCTATGTGCTTGGAAAATTAAGGAGAAATAGGTTATTCCACCCAAGTACTTTACTGTAGTAATAGTAAAGAGTATAATTTCATGATGTGAAACTGGGAAGGAATTCTCCAAAAGAAGATGAGATTTGGGGAGAAAACATGTAAACACAGCAGTGCCAAAATGATGCCAAGGATTGAGCTGTCAAATATGAATCTGAATGGAATGATAATGGGAATTTGGTGTGGAAAAAAGTGAAACTGTGATTAAGTTATTGGCCTAAGCTCCAGGATTGCTAGCTTTGTTATAAACATTTACATGTTACTTTCTGAGGGAAGGCAAAAATGCTATTAAGTTTCCACCTCAACAACCGTTTTAATATCAGAATCTTGTTAAAGATAGCAGTCAAAAACCAAAGGCATGCACTGGTCTCTCTGATGCTGGGTCTCCTCAGCGATATTCACTTGTAACAGTATTGCTGTCAGCATAGCTGTTCTGCTTTGAAATAATCTGTCATCAAAAGGGCAGGGTACAGTTAACTCTAACCCTAGTTTCTGCTTTGATTGCTCTACAACTACCTTTATTAGATGTATGTTATAAGGGCACTGTAAATGAATATTCAACTTATTCAACTGCAGTACCTAGTTTTTGCTCAGTGAAGATGTATGCATGAAGTAGTCAAACCATCTTCAACTCTGAACTGAAAATTAAAAAAATGCCTTCCTTAAAAACTAGGAAGGCATTTTTTTTTCTGATTAGCAGTACTTTTGTGGGTTTTTTTGGTGCTTTTTAATGACACACGTTTTAAATTAGGATTTTCTTGCTGCCTAATATGAATCATATCAGATTTTACTTGATTTTTTTTTCTCATGATTTATTTCTGATTGACCATCCTGTAATTGCTTCATTCTGATTGCTTTCTAAATATTGTCAGAATAACATTAATACTACTCCATTTCTGCAGCAGTCCCTGAAAAACATCAGTAGCACAGAGACAGCCTATTTTAGAGCTTCCAGATGCGATATATTAGAGTTTATTGATAAATAGCTATTTTATATAAGTATTGTTTTAGCATTCTCAATAATCACCAATATAAAAATGTTATGTTAAATATTTTCCTTTTATACACTGTGTTTTCATGAATCCATATACTTATATCTCTGAGTGAACCGTACTGTAGGATGAACTATCCTCCAGTCTTTTAAGTGCCATGCTGATTTTCTATTTCCTATCAGCCTTTTTTTAAAGATTAATGGTAACCACAATGTCTTTTCAAATACCTTTTACAGAATCACAGCACTGTTAAGGTAGGGAGGCACCTCCAGTGACTGTCTAGTCTGACCCTCTCAACCCTCAAGATGTTTCAGGCCATGTCCAGTCAGGTTTTAAGTATCTGCAAGGAAGGAAACTCCATAATCTGCCTGGACAACCTGCTCCAGTGTTTGACCAGCCTCACAATAAAAAGTTTTCATATAAATGAATTTTCCTCTGTTTCAGTTGTGCTCTTCTTGCCTTTTTACTGAATAACACTAAGAAGAGTCTGGCTCTGTCTTCTTTACTCCTTCCCATTAGATACGGATACACGTTGGTAAGATCCCTCCCGAGTCTTCTCCAAGCTGAACAGTCCAAGCTCTCAGCCTCTCCTCAGATTCCCCAGCCCCTTCATCGTCTTCGTGGCCCTTTGCTGGACTCACTCCAGTATGTCCCTGTTTCTCTCGTACTGGGGATCCCCAAACTGAAAATAGCACTCCAGGTGAGGTCCCATCAGCGCCAAGTAGAGGGGAAGGATCATCTCTTTCAACTCTGTCAGGGCAGAAATCTAAGGAAACCTCCTGTATTCTCTTGGGTTTTGTTTCATTTTCTTTTCCTTTGTTTTGTTTGTTTTTTTGTTTGTTTGTTTTGATGTTAATGTTCCATATTTGGCAAAACACTGGCAAAATCTGGACCCTGCTTTCAAGTTGTGAAAGTCCTTCTAGATTTAATGGGTTAAAAAGTTTTGTATTGACACAAAAAAAAAATAGTTGTCTCTTCAAACATCCAATCACTTTAAGAAAGTATCTCTATTTGCTTCTTTGGGGCATTCTGTAACATTTTCTCAAAAAAAAGAGGCGTTTTTATATAAAATATCAGTCTAAACATTAGCTTTGCATAGATAGCACTAGAAATTCAACTTAAAGTCATTTGATCCTGCAATCTTTAATGTGCAGTGGCATTCACAACATCACAGGTTAATACACTATCACTGTAAACAGTGAAGGAGTTTTCTCAGTGGAGGGGTCTTAAAATCTGTCAATCAGTCAAGCTAGGATCTGAAGGTATCATGAATGAAAATAATTATTCTTCTCATATTCAGGTAATGTCCTTGACTCATAAGCCAATCAATTTAAGATAATGTCATGTGGACAGATTGCAAGGAAGTAATCTATGCATTCGAACTCCCTACACGTAAGCTACTCACTGGTATCTGCCTATATACCTGCTCTGACCTTGTGGTAAAAGTGGGTTCAGTGAGGAGGGAGCTATTTGTCACGTTCACTGGAGATATTATAATCAGACAGTAATGCATGGTAACGTGGGAAATTATCATGGGACTGTGGGTGCACTGTAAATTCTTACAGTAATTAGCACACAGTTATTGGCCGGCATGCTCATATCTTTGATTTACCTTCCTGGTATTAACATGAGACCACACATGGTCTCAGCTCGGAAAATACATACGATAAGAGTAAGGAAAAACAAGAGGTGATATTATTGTTTGCTGTAGCAGTCATCTGGCCATCTAGTTTAAAACATTGTGAGGTTTTTAGATACGGTAACTCAAATTCCAATGAAATAGCCAACAGCGAGTATAATGGTTTGGTACGTGAAAAGATTTTGCTATGTCTGTCTGTGTTAGGGGAAGACACAAAGTAGATTTTTTTCTATGATAGCTTTTTTTAAGAAATACAAAAAATCAGGCACTCAACTGATGTACACTATAGAAAGACAAGGGGCACTTTTTTGATGAAATAGGACTCAAAATCTTACATAAGGACTTCATGAAATAATATAAGCTATAGGGCACTGGACATGTTCATGGAGAAGACAGATTTGCCTCCTCTATTTTGAATACATTGATTTTGAAGGCTACAGTGAGTAGTAATTCATCATGGTTGATCTGATAAGTTTTTAAAATTTAACTATTATCTTAAGTTATCACTTCTTTTGGGAATGAATAACACTGGTGGAGAATAAGGAAACTTTAAACAATCTATCTTAAAGTGGATCTTGAAAGCATTATTTTATATTTTTGCATGAAAGAGCTGGCCCTGAGGTTTGGTATGCCTACATTGCTATAAGTAGGACTACAGGTAAAGAAAAAAGATATATGCTTTATCTTTCTCTTCTTTAAACCGAAATGATAGACCATCTGCTGAAACCACTTTTGACATCTGTGGGATAGTTTTCCTTCCTATATTTATGTTCATATCTATGTTTATAGTATTTACAAAAACAAATATATTATTAAATATGCCTCATCAGCCCCTTTGCACAGGGGTTTTCTTTATACAGGCTCAGTTCTTGATCTTTGTTGTCATCTCATTCAAAATTCAGGTCATCCTCAAATGGTTCAGTATTCACTAAAATTTCACTGGAATTTCAGATTTTTCTTGCTGAAAGGTTCCAACACAGATCATAAAATGATATTACAGCTTGATGCGTTCCTGGGTAATTTCTGCATGTGGAAGACAGTCCTAGAAGTGTTTTGATTTATTTATGGCCAAATATTTATGTCAGTGAGCTGTAGAAGCTGTCCTGACTGCTGTTAAATTTCTGTGCTTAGTTCTGCAGGATTCTCCTTTCTGACAATCAAGATATTTCAAATGGTCATAATTAAATTCCCTTCTCTCTAGCAGAAACACATACAAGCTTTCCAAACTGGCTCTCATGCAGCATCTGCACAAGAATACACTAGAGGATTCTTTGGCTACATCAGCATAAGGAACCATTCACTGCAAATGAGGCTAAGTGTTAAGTGTTAATGTCCCATTAAGTGATTATTGTAACCAAAAATCACGTATGAACTGTCTGGCACAGGTAGGATCGAAACATCAACAAATTTACCTGTGGTAAATTGGACTGTACTGTATGTGCTTTATGTACTGCAGCTTATGTACTTTACTGTAAACTGGCTGTAGTTTAGTTTTGAAGGATTTGATGTTAGCTGTTTTAAAATCACTCAGTCACTTAAGTCAATGGTCTTAAGACCATCAAATGTCTCAAAATCTTTGAATTTTAACTTTTTCATGGTGTAAGGTAACAGAACAAACAGACAACTGGAAGGGTTTCTCCTATGGACAGCATAAAATATGTGCATCGTTGGAATGATTCCCCCCTCTTTACTGTTCATATTTTATTCCCTGGGGACAAGACCTCTTGTAATGCAATCCTAAAAGCACTGAGTGGCTGTTTATTCCGACTTCTTTGCTTTTAAAAAAGTTTAGGTTTGTCTTACATATGGATACCTAATTCATGAAAGATGAAAACAAATATTACTGCAAGACTACAGCAAGTACATCAGGCTGCTCGGTGACCTTGCAACTGCTTTGACAAATTCAGTGCTCCAGGTAGCAGCATATCCTACTCTGTCCATTGGCCATTCCACACGTTTGCTCACAAATGGGATGTAGGGCAGCAGCACGAACAGGCACCACTGCATGAGCTGCACTCTAGCTAGAGCTAAACAGCTTTGATGCAGTTACACAGAAGCAGCAGGAGCTGCACAGTGAATACTGAATTCATGCTTCGATTACTGGTCCATGCTGTGGATCGTGCCTTTATTACTAATGTTACCTCTGCTTACTAAACTCCAGACAACTGGTGCGTGCCTGGTCGTGCTGTTTACATCCCCGATGAAAGCAGCGTGTACAAAAATTGCTCATCCCTTTTTATCAGTATCATGTGTCTAGACATTTCCTAATTGGTAATTTCAGCTATCAAAGCTTTCATTAAACCACTCTCGGTGGTTAGTTCCTTCATACCATTGATCTATGGGTTATTTTTTGAGTAACTCTTTCCTTGGGAAACCTTGAGAGGAAGTGTTGGGAATGCTGCACAAGCAAAGGTTCCTTTCCTAACTTTCTGCTATTTTCATACCCTGTAAATTAGAGAAATGCACAGCTTTACACACATGATCTGATTCCGGAGCAAGCAACCTGATTTTCCAACACCAATCTTCCTGCAGACCTGCCAGGACAGAATATGGAAACTGGCTCTGCACAAAATCAGGATCATATCTTAAATTACTTTCTATCAGATTGTCTATTTATTCTGTACAATGCAACATATTGTAGTTATTCCACAACAAAATGCTCTTTGGGTACCAAAAATAACAGCGACAGAATGGAGAGCCGTACAGGACAATTCACTGTTTCTCAGCTCAACAGTTCTCAGTGGAGTATGTGAGTCCACATTGCTCCCAGCCCACATTGCTGCCTCTAGACTGCTTTCAAAGACCAAGTTAACTCATTTAAGGTCAGCTAAAATTAACAGCTCTGGCAAGGATCTTTGGAGGTGGATCTTTCGGTTTCCATGCTGCTTTTTACAGTGGCAATAAAAATCAGCTAGATATTCATTCTTAGTAAAAAGATCTTAAAATACACCTCAGTTCTGGCAGGCCTTATATCAATTTTTCCTTCTAAATATCTCTGGATGTTCAATTCTGTGCAATGTGCCTGGTGAAACCTTTCGCTGTCATTGTTTAACTGTGCCATTCTGAATCTCACTTTTAGCTGGAGAAGTAAGTTCTGTTTGCAGGAAGATATCACTTACTATCATTATTTTAGCTCTTTTTTAAGATCTTGTTATTGGGAACCAGACTTTTTACATGGGCTTCAATTTCCATTTCATTTATGCTCTACAAAACAAACAAGCAAACACACCCCAGCTTTTGATAAACTTTGTGTCTATTCTAATATTTTGGTTTGCTTCATTTCTGCTGAAGTACAAAAGTCAGCTCAAGAGAACTACTGTGTATTTTGAGGAAAATAAAGATAAATCTTTGTACAGCAGAAAAAAAGTGTTTCTACATTCTTTGCATGTTGTGGAGGGAGGAATGTTGATGGAATTATCTGTCTGTCTTAGTAAATCAAGACGCAGTCTTTATAACTTCAGTTCAAGCAGTATCCACATGCCAGTAATTTTCTGAGATGGCAAGAAGTTTGTGTCTTAGTTCCTCTCTTCTCTGTCATGGGCTGATTAATCCCTACTGATAAGAAATAATTGGATCCATTTTCTACAAAATATCAATGCATCTCCAAAGCGTGCACAAGGCATTACCATCAGGATGATGCAAAACAAACCTGGCATATCTGTATGGTCCTAGCATCTACTGTTTCTGCATGCAATTTTAATCATTACTACATTTGAACGCTAGTGCAATTCAATCAGTCATTTCACAAATAAAATTGAATTTGGCGCTGTGTCATTTGTTTGAATTTGTTATATTTCTTGGAATTCTTTCCAATTTGCCAGTATCTTTGTGATAAACTGGTACTCAGGTGCAGCAGTGACCTGTTTGATGTAGTCTGTCCAGGACAGTTTAGAAAAGTAAAGAAAAGAAAGTCAGAATCTGATCTCACTACTAATTTGGGCAGAAAAGGAATTTGAATTCATGACCCCATCATCCTGGCTGACTACTCAAATGACAGGTTTCTTAGATAGTTGAAGATTAATTTGTCTTATAGTTATGCTTTGTGCATGCTGATGGTTCATCTATCAGATCAAAATCTCCCCTGGAAATAAGCGTGCTCAGTGAAGGCTTCCTTGGAGACTTCCACTCGTACAAGGTGTGAGAGGGGGGTCAGCTGCTGCTGCGTGTTGTTAATATCTGGGCTGTTTTCACATGATTAAGGGCAGAAAGAGAGAACTTTCAAGGCAGAAATGAAGCTATCCATTTGTAACCAGAGGAGGTAATTTTGAGAGTCTAATAATTGGCCTTAATGTTTTGCTCACATTACTCAGGAAAAGGACTTAAATAGTTTGAGACATTCACTTTACTTCACTGTCGGGGCTAACTTATGTTTTGCAGGACTGGTAAAAAAAAAAAAAGAAAAAAAAAAGAAAAAAAAAAAGGTGCATTTGAGCTGCTACATTCCAGTCAATCATCTCAGCACAAATCCTCTCTCACTGGGAATTAAGAGGCACAGTCTGTTCTTCAAGAATCACGGGAGTAGTGACCTCCAACAAAACATGGAGAAGACAGATGAGGGGTAGAAGTAAGATCTGTGAGAGCTCATCTCTCAGAGACCTTAATTGCTTAAAACAGCCTTCGTCTTGGGCAGCAGCTATGACAAACTGACGCCCTTGTATAATAACTGTTCTTGCAGTAACACTGATTACTCTTGTCCTTTCTGAATGTTTATGTCTTATAGTTATTGTATAGCATATAACTTTGTTTTCTGTTCTGGTTCTGCTAAGGTTGTTACATGTTACTTACTTTTATTCCAACTCCTCCCATTCACTTATCAGTTTCACTAATATTTTATTTACTTTCTTCTTAAGGTCCTAATAAAGATTGGACAGAAGTGCAATCTCTGTGGCATAATAATACATTCTCTGGATGTATTGATAATTCATAGGGTGGAGCATTAGTGATTGGCTACTTAAGTAAATTTTGAATCCTGTTTCTTCTATTCATGATCTGATAATGCAATGCAAATATATTATTATTTATGCAATAATAACAATAACTGCATTTACATACTAAGACATACATAATCTTTCACATGAGGAACTGCAAATCCATTGCTATTTTCATCATTCTTCAAAGATAAGGAAAGCAAAGCTCTGAGCATGAGCTAAATGTCAGCCAGTGGTGAAAGACACATAAAGAAGACAGGTCTTCTGCCTGAACAGCTTTTTGTCACCTTGGATTTTACTAAATTACTGAAGAGGGATGTTGGGAGCTGGCAGGTCAGAGCAGATCAAGACATGGCGAGGTAGTTGCTCCTGCCTCCTGCAGGGGACAGAAGTGCTCTGGTCTCTTGGATTTTTGGTGTCTCAAGCAAGGCCTGATCCTAGATTCTATGTGACTGTCAGTTCTGCCTTCTTGGCCACTGCTCAGAGAGTCTGGCTATGCAGCCATCCTCAAGGACCTTCTAACTTTCCTGTTCTACTGTTTCTTTCTTTCTTTTTTTTTTTTTTTTTCTAGTAGATGGTTGATTTGGGTCTTTTCGGGAAAATCAGCCCATCTATTATTTTTCTGGTGCTAGCTATCACACTTTTCATGGGTATTAGAGAAGCTGCATATGAAATCAGTGTAATAGGAATTGACTTCTTTGCTAAATATTCGAAAAATGGTTCATGTCTTCTGATTAGGAGTATCATTTAGATTACCCAAATCTAGACTTTCCTTTTACTTTACAGGGCAGAAGTTGGGAATACACATGATTATCTTTTTAAAATTATTTATTTATTTTGCTCTCATTAGTAGTCATAAAGGAGACGCCAAAGGAGTCTTGCAATAGTCTCAACACTTACAGAAACTGTAGACCTGCAAATTTCAATACAGAACATCACAAAAAACTGAATACTTCAGTGGTAACAATTAATCTGAATGTTTTATAGATCTTCCAGCCTTCTAAAGTTGCCATGCAGAATCCATCCCCTGCTCTGTGTGATTGAGACTATGAGGTAAAGAGGCTTGGCTCACATTATTTAGAGGTGCCTCTCCATAGGATGTGGGAAAGGTCAGGAGAGCAGTTTGACCACTTTTTACAGTTGTGAGCTGCAGTTAATAGGAGTCACTGGAATTGGTGAGAAAGTAGAAACAAGTCTGTATCTTATTTTCTCTGCAGGGCTCTATAATCTGACAATGAAGGAACAAGAAAAGAGTGGTTGTATCTCCCTTTCTATTTTAAACATAGGAACAAGAAGGGGCTGATACCATAGCCATACATCATATTAGAGCTATAATGGGGATTGCTGCTTGGATGTCTGTTACACCTTTTTTGAAAGGTATGTGTTAAAAGGACTGATGAACATTATTGCGTCACAGCCACCTACTCTTTGAGATATTCTAATAGCAGTGAACAATGGTAACATGTTGTAATAGCTATAGGCCTTAACCTGGCATCATGAAGAAGAGCTTCTTTCACTAATGTGCATTCTTAAATTTGCTACTATTATCTGCCCACTTAAAATCAGTTATGCTGGATTATACTTTTCTAAAATAATTTTCCCCAAACCTAACAATAGAAAGTCTCACATTGGTCAGTTCTGAAGTAAGAAGTAAAGAACAGATGTTCAACAAACCAGAGTCTCATGGGCTAAACTCTTGAACTGGAAGGTATTCACAGATGATGTTCCCCTGTCCCTTATTTTCATAATGAAGCCCCTAGTTTTTTATATAGAAGAAGTGAATTACAGTCTCTTGGGAATATCTGAGGGAGAAGTATAAGTACATCCAATTTTAACCGAGTTTAAGCTAGTCGCACAGAAACCCAACGCAGTCCAGTGGCTGCACAGAATTATGGTGTGCACAGACTAGTATGCGTCGTGTCTCAGGCACGTTTCAGAAGACACTTCCATTACAGTCACATTATTTCTCACCTGGATCTGGTCCATGTCTAGTTGGATGACAATACAGGCAGAAAAGAATGAGTTGGCTTATAGCTATCTGATTAAACATGCCCTTAACTGACCGCTTTTGCCAGTGCTTTTATCACGGGTAGATATAATGACTAATCAGCACTATATAGTTTTATATGTCAAAACTTGCACTTCAAATGCAAGGAAAATGGTGAAAAATCAAGAAACTGATTACCAATCCGTGTAAAAAGTCTGATATATTTTAGTTAATATATACTATATTAGCTGATTTTTTAAAGGTATCAAAAAAAAGGATTTATATAAAATATAGTGTAGTAAACATGTCAAGTATACAGACAGCTGCTTAAGATGGGCATCCAAAGGGAATGATGTAGATTTCCCAACAGATATATACATATATATGTGTGTGTGTGTGTGTGTGTGTGTGTGTGTGTGTGTGTGTGTAAAACATTCTCCTCTGTTCATTTTACATGAACATCCAGCAAAACCTAGGGATGCAGCATGGTCTACGGTTCTGAGCCTGCACAACAGCTTGTTCACATGATTTCTCAATTCTATTGTTTTCTAGCTATTTCCAGCCCACAAGCATCTGTAACTCAGTTTGGCCATATATGAAGTAAGCTGCTGAACAGCACCAGCTGGATCTGATGAAATAGATACATGCAGCTGGATATTATCCTCCTACTGAAGGTACCACAACTCACCTCTCATCCCTCATTTCCTGTGTGGCCTCATATGTACATTGTATTGGATGGGGAACGGAACAAAACACAGGAGAACTCTGCTTGAAAAATCATCCACAGCAGATCAGTAATTATGCACTATGTGGATGAGCAATCACCTAATGTTTGCTGTACTCAATACCAACGTATATGCCATCATAATGACCTACTATTAGCATTGTTTGAAGTGGGTATATATAACAATACACTTTTCCTGAAAGACTGCTGCAAAGAAATCTGATGGGCTCCAAAGACATCCTCAAGTGATAAAGTCCTTAAAGCACTAAATTGTTATCAGGATCTCAGGGGCTGGTTCCTAGATCCATTGCTGGCACCCTGTATCACTTCAGGTATGCCACTCACCGCCCCATGCCTTGTTTCTCCAGTATGAAATGTGAATGATACTGCTTGGTCTTACACAGGTGTTGAAAGCAAAATTCTCAATATTTTCAAGGTGTTCTGATGAAATGGAAAAGCACAGAAATTCATCCAAAAGATTGAAAAGGCACTGACAGGATGAAATCTTGTGTTCAGACTGTGTAGCAATTCATCATGGTAGCTGTTTTTTTTTTTTCCCCAGGGGACCAGGGAATTTACATAGTGGGCAGAGAGATGAGTTAAAGCCGTTCAAATTCTAAGGTAAAAATAAAATACAGATGGTTCAGGAAGAAAGCACACCCCTGAAAGCAAAGAGGTGGTAACAAGTTTTGTTTGGGGATACCACAGAGGATACAATAACAAAGAAAATGTATTGCTTGTGGAAGCAGGCAGTTGATGAAGAACTTACTTGACCTGACTTTAGCTGACTGTCAGTTAGGTTTGTAGATATTCTCTCAATAGTCGATGGAGGAAGAAAGATACCTCCAGAGGGTCATCTACCTCATCTCCAGATTGGAAGGATGTAGGATAAGATATTCCCCCGTGCTGGCTGCCAAGAGAACTTGGTTAACTAGCTTAGACTGGATATCTACCTTTCAGATAGCTTGATTAGGTGAAATTAAGCCTCCCCTTCTGGTTTTGATATGATTTTTTTAATAGTAGGCAAAAGTTTAATGCTGGCAGCTATTTCAAATATTAAAGAAACTTGCTTAACTGTAACAATGAACAATCAGACATTGCATCACCACACGAGTAAAGCTGTGTCCTAAATTTCTTTATTATAGCAAGATAATTAACCCAATCTTCCACATACCTCTCTCTGGTGCAACTGTCAGTTGTTTTCTTGGCAAACAGCAGAAGTTTTATATGCAGATTAAGCAACTTTTACTCAATAAATTTTGACTATTTTTTGAGATCAGTTTAGTTATCAAATGAGAAACAGAAGAAGAAAGATAGGAAAAGGGTCAAGCGGCAGAACAGGAAACACACAGATTTACATAAGCAGTGAGAGGATCTATCAGAAATGATTTTTCCAGTTCCCTAGGAAGCAGATGGCAGGAGGGAATGAATCTGAAAAAAAAAAACTTTGTAAGATAAGATTCTCATATTCCAAAAGATAAAGGATTCTGATCATTTCTTGAACACCAAGGATGTCTCTCCAGAGACTTGTGGATTCAGTGTTCAAGGTGGAAAGGACCACTGGATTATCTAGCCTTATCTCTTCTTAACAGAACTTAGAAAATTTCATGTAGCAGCTCCATCACTGATCAGTTGTGTAATATAAGCTATGCTTAAATGGACTATATTTTACTATAAATCTTAATTTGAAGATGTCAAAAACTGAATATATATATGCATTTCTTTACTAGTTGGCTTCAGTGGTTGATTTAAAAATCCATGCCTCACTTGACTTTGGCTTGAGCTCTCCCAGCTGTTCACTCCTGTTGCTTCACCATCTAGATTAAAGAGACTTCTAACATGTGGCATTTGTTCCCTGTGAAAATACTCCAAACTTTTCAGTCATGATATCCCTTAATGTTCATTTTGATAAAATTTACTTTTTTTTTTTTTTTAATTTACAAATAAGGCATCTTTTCTACTACTTACATAACTCTTATGACTTCTCCAGATACAATTTTCTTCAATCTCTTCTTTAAACCGCGGTGTTCAAAATTTGATATATTTGATATATAGACTGCAGAAGAAAATCACTGAGGATATAAGTAGGAAATCATTTTTCTACCCCTATTGCTATGCCGATTTTATACTCCATGGTCTTGCACTAAGCAATCATCCTAAGCACTGCACTGGAACAACATGGAAGGCTAGTTACTCATCCTCTGTGCTACTTAGTTATTTTTTCCCAGTCAGTTTTTTTTCCCAACCATTAGGTACAGCCTAGCTCCGAGGTGCCTGGGTGTACGGTTTTGTACTTGGTTACATTATTGCACTCCATTTGCCAGTAGATTCATCTCACACCAGTGTTGGCCTTGCGCGTGGGACCTGTCAGTAGGTCAATCGGTCATGAAGCAGAGTTTATCTGCTGATGCCACCAGTCCTGGCGCAGACACCACAATGGTGACACCAGAAGTCTTGTTCCATCTGTTCCATGCCCCTGACCCACCGCCACGGCAGGCTCTCCCGATGGTCCCTCCCCATCCCGGGCCCAGTTTTGTTAAATCTTTTCTCAAATGTGGTCTTTCTTGTACTGCTACCTGGGTAATGGCAGCCTTATACACCATTCCTGATATGATTATCTAGGTGCTGTTGGCCTGGCAAGATTGTATGCCCCAAATCAACCCCCTCAAAATACTTCCTTCCAGTTATTTGTGAGGAAACTTATATGCAGATAAATAAGCAACATAATTTAGGACAGGATTCTGTTAAAGATTTCAAGAGACGTACAAAACCCTGCAGTACAAGCATTCAAGCAACAAACTGGAGATTATTTTCTAACCGCAGTCACAAGGCATGCATCGGCTCTGTGAATGAAAAATGCCATGGAACAAGACGCACTTATATAAACAACTATTATTCTTTTTGCCTCTTCTAACAAATTACACATAAATCTCAAAGTAGGCAATAAAAACAAACAAGTAATATGTCATGCAAACATTACTAGGGCACCAGGAATTTTAGGCATCTTGTCATTATTCCCGCTGCTGAAAATCATAGTGTAACATCTGCCACTTATTCTTCTCAGAACAGCTTCTCAGGTGCTCAGGTGACTCTACCACCTAGAATATTTGTTTGTCTGTCTCGTGGACTTCTGTGTGTGGTAGCAGTGCAGCAGCAGTCAGGAACAATCTGGACAATTTCAATAAATAGAGTTCAGAAAATCCTCTTCAGAGGTTTCTCAAAAATGTACTTTTAACCAAATTGGCAACACTGAATGTCTGTTATTAGTTATAGTCAATCAACTACCATCTCTGTTCTTTCGGATCAGTGATTTGTATGAGAGACATTACACCCTGAATATCAACTCGAAAGGAGAAGCTGATTGCTGTCAGGTTTCCAAGTAGAAGAACTTTCCCTTATATCTACTTCAGAATGCATGCTAGTGTGGTATGAAGATTTTATGAACATTTGAAAAATCTTTCACCACTCACTTGTGTTTGTGCCACTCTTGGATTTCATTGCTCTTGGAAATCATTGTTCAAAATTATGCAAAATTCTTCTCATACAATTAGTTACTGAAACTAATTAAACGAGACTTCCTTGATGGCAATTCACTGCAGGGGACTGAACTTTCTTTCCCTCTGTTTGTCATTCATCTCTTTCCTTGTGTCCTCCTTGCTTGTGTGATTCATAGAGCACTTTTCCCATTCAAACTGGATTCAACTTTAGGTGGAAATTTCAACTGACACACTTAAATTCCCTAGACATCTATGACATATATGCTTATAAGTAAATAAAAAATGGTTCTAGCAGCAATCCAAACACCATACACAATTTATATTGCAACACAGAATGGAAACAGAGTAAATTGAAGTGCCTTCATTTCTGCCACAGGCATTACAGTCTCGCTCTGCCCTTTTTCCTTTGTGGTTTTTTTTTTTTTTTTTTGGGGGGGGGGAGGTGTGTTTTTTCCCACTGTTTTTTTCTGCATTTTTGTTTTCCTAGAATTTTGCATAGTCTTGATTTCTTCTCACAGCTACAGAAAACAACTGCCCCTTTACAACACTGCTCAGAAGAAAAACCCAGCACTCTTTGCCTCCTTTGCCCCAGTCAAAACTATTAATTGAATAATGTATGACTGTGCACTTAAGAAAAGGCAGATGCAGGGTGGATGCAAGTGACTTGTGCTGCATCTTTGAATTACCACTAGATTCAGATTCTGGTGTAATATAAGATCTCTAGACCAACAATAAAACCAGCAAAAAAAACCCCAAAACGTGCAGATGCAAGGAGGGGTAAGGCAACATAGAAAAGATATAATCTCACTTAATTTTAACTTGCTAAAAGTTAGGATTTATTCCTCTATACTCTGTGGAGAAAGAGGGGCACCTCCACGGAGTGATGCACATTCTGAACTGGGTGTTTGGACTGAATTTCCCTCTTGAGGTGCCCATCTCTCCCTTGATTATAGGGTGATCCTAGATGAGATACTTAAGTTTTAGATTAATAAAGATGGACAAGATGAATTTAAGCAAATGCTAATGTATCACATCATGTCTATGGAATGATAGGCGTTATGCTATTACATTAATTAAGCATATACAGAGAATGCATCTCACAAAGCCTGGTTTAGAAAGTGTCAATAATTCTGAAGTAGCAGCTAGAAAGAATATAGTAATTAAGAAGTACAAACAGAAAGTAAATATAGAGAAGCTAAAGTGTCCTACTTAATATGCTGGCATCCCTATAACTCAGCTCCAAGAAGAAAGGGACAGCTCAGATAACAGTTGCTTTTAGCAGCATATTGCAGACACTGGTGCAGTTTACAAAGAATCTAAAGAAAAAAAAAGAAAAAGAAAAAAACCTTAAGCATCTGGTCACGATACCTAGTGTACACAGCCACGCTATTAGCTGAAGCTTCAGAAAACAACAGCAACAACAAAACAAGCAACTGCTTGAAAAGGAAAATATTTTCGAGGATGTTTTGAGCTTATATCACTTTGTTTCAGTGCTCTGCACTGTGTGACGGACGCCCCAATCCGGGCAGGCCACCCATCTCTCCCTCCCCTCTCAGCAATCGATAGGAATTAGAGCTAGGCACACGCGTGACGAGAGGATATGTGCCCAACACTCGGCCAAAGGCCTAAAAGGAGCCGCATGGGGAACCCCCAACCCCGGCGGGGAAACCCCTGGCCCACCCGGCTCCCTCAGGCACCGCGACTCGCACCTCCCCACAGCCCGGCCGGGAGCCGTTACTGCAGCTAACGGCCCCCGCCGCGCCTGCGCCTGCGCACAGCCTGCCCCGCCCCCGGGGCGCGAGGGAGGTGGGGCAGCCGCAGGTCTCCTCCAATGGGAAGGCGAGTTCCTTTTTTCCTTCCCGCTTCTCTTTCCTCCTGGCCAACCAACGTTCGCTTTCTCAGCAGCCGCAGGAGCTGCCCCGGCCAGTGGGGAGCGGATTCCTTGGGCGTGGTTGACATTCAAACGGAGAGCGGCGCGCGGCCAGCCTGGCCCCGTCCGGCCCGGCCTGGCCCGACTCGAGCGGCTGCGGGGGTGCTGAGGCGGCGCGGGGCGG
>VZSV01000006.1:1302808-1334565 GCA_013398735.1 Nothocercus julius
TTTTTTTTTTTTTTTTTTTTTTTTCTTCTCTGCAATCAGAGGATCTTTGATCACCAATTTTACACTACTTTTTAGTGTCTTTGTTGGGGGAAGAAAGATGCTTTACAGCAGAGTTCAATCTGAAGTTCTTTCAAACTTTTCTCTAACATGAGAGCAAGCCATGGCATCATGAATGAAACAAGCAGTGACAATTTTTAGTAATTTTACAACCTGGTGTCTATTAGCATCAACACTCTTCATCTACTCTTGGCCTGTCTTGCCCTGGTCCATTTTCCAGACAATTCCACCCTTTGTGATTCTGATGGTGCAGGAGAAACCCCTGAATGTGCCCTAGAAAAAAGGCTAAGGTGAACAGCCAACTGCCTCTGACTCATCTGTATTGCAGATTAGCCATGCGAGGCTCACCTGGTGCTGCTGGCTGCTGCACAGTGCCACCAAGTGTGTAGCATCGTGTCTGTTGCTCACATTAGGTCTTGCTCTGCTTGTTGTTACCCGAATCTGTCTCCCTTTTTCCCCTTCCCTCAAAATGCTTGCTTTTTTAAGTAAGAAAATAATTCGTCTGTTAAAACTTAATTTTTCTGTCCTTATCCTATAGCTCTGGATTATCAGTCGAGTGTGTTAAAATTAACTCGACTGCAGTAATACACCTAAATCATTAATGAGACTTTTCTTTATATAATTAAACCTTTCATTACCGAATTCTTTGGAAAAGGTCAATTTGATATCTTTCAGTTGTTAATGTGTTTTTGAGACTGTTTACTTATTTGCACTTCAGTAATAGTTCTAGGGGAGGAAAAGGAAAAAAAACTTGTTGGCTATAGATCATTTCCAGAATTACCTGATGCCATCACTGAGTACAGACAACTTGATCCTTGTAAGTTAGCGTCTTCATTCTGTAACTGTTGTGATTCTCTTTACAGTTTTCAAGACCCAGAGGAGGCACGTGACCAGTTTCACTTGGCCAGACTAAACTGCAAGAAGTTTGCTTTTGTGCATGTGGCTTTTGCACAGTTTGAGCTATCACAAGGTGTGTAGGAAAAACTTGTTTTGTGAGTGGTGTTCTGTTTTATTTTAGTGTGGGTGTGTTTTTCTGTGGATGCTGCTCAGTCATGATTTTTTTCAAGGAGCTGTGATACAGGTTTAAACAAGAAAATGAAATGATTTTTTTAATTAAAATTTAAACACGTGCTTTCATTTTAAATGAAAATATGCACATGGTTTTTATATAGCTTTTCCCCTCTTTAGAAATAATATTAAACCAAGGTGAAATCAAGTGAGGTGAAATAAAGTGATCTCAAGTATGATAGATCTATTATGCTGTTAGGTGTGTGTAAGACTGTTGATGGTGTGAAAAATGAGTCAAGTTTTGGTGGTAATCTCCTTTAGACGTGTGTATCTTGCTTTTGGAAGACAAAATTCTTTGGCTGCTGGTTAACTGCTATTGTATACAACTCAAGAGCATAGGTGGTGACGAGTCACTTAATTTGAGAGAGACCTTCATATTTGTGTTTTCAGGGTTTAAGGATAACCTAGTTTCACTTAAAAGGTAGGTCAGGAAAATTTCATTTGGACTCCTTCAAAAAAAAGAAAAAAGTAGGTTCTTTCCTTGCTTTTTCTTAAATCAAAATCCACTGAAACATAAATGTGGAGTTTGGACAAAGTAAATCCCCCTTCTGCCATGCAGGATCTTAAACAGCTGACAAGTGACTTGTAACTTACTCTTCTGTTCCCTGGCCTGAATAGTCATGTTGGGGAAAAATGGCGGGGGGGGCGATATTTTCTGGTTCTTTGTAGTCTGGAGTATAATTACTTGACAATATTATGCCATGTTCTAGTCTTCTGCAAGAGGGGAGAAATGTGCAAAATAGTGGTATTTTTTTGTATAGCATTATGTTGAAGTGTTTTAGGCAAATAATTCTGATATGACTGTCCCCTTCCTTAAGCGGTGCATGAACTGTTCTTNTAAATTAATCTATTCTATGTATCTCAGAAGGTATCTTGATGTTTCAGATGACTTTAGGATTTTTCAGTTTCCAGATGTCTATTGAAATTATGCTCAAATTATCTTAAAATAATAGTTTCTCAGTACTTAAGACCAGCAGTCCATGGAGTTCCTTTTGGCCCATCATGTAACTTCTTTTATTATGTGTAACTTAGAGGAGACTCTAGTACTTGGTAGCCCTGATGTGCTACCTACTCATGAGCTGTATTTGTATGTCTTTTTAATCTTTATTCCATAGGCAATTTGAGAAATGTAACCTGTGCCACCCAGTTCTTTTCTTCCCTTATGAGATCTTTTTTTCTCCTCAGAAGAAAAGCATGCTCCATTTGAACTCTTCTATCTCTCTCCAAGAAGTAGTCTTGATGTATAAATTTTGAGCACTCTCTGTGTGTGAGGCAAAAGTCTGTTTGTCTAACTTTAAGTTTCAAGACCATTTCCGTTTTAAATTGTGAGGTGTGGGCTTGTTCTAAGGTTAGGTTGTTGTGCTGACCATGTAAACAGTAGAGGAAAAACTGCCAGCTGGTAGCTTGTCTTGTAAGTGTTGAATGTTTATTAATAAGGGTAATTAAACAATACTCTGATAATTATGATATTGTTAAATACAGTGTAATAGGCATAAAACTCCTATTGTGTAATCTGAGTAAGGTGTAGAAATGTTACCTGTTGTTATCAATGACTTTATCTTTCTATCACAATCCCCAGCAGATTTAATTAACCTGTAGCAATGGGATGTGTTCATGCAATAGCCCTTTACTTTGAAAGCAAATAGACAGTGAGAAATTAAATTCTAATCCCAAAGGAATAAAACAAAGCCAATCATAAGTAGCTTGACTCCCATATGTACTCTTGATTTATATCTGTTATTTCTATCTGTTTGATGTTTGGTAATATGTGCAGAGCTTTAGTGTTCCTCCTTGGTGCTTCAAAGGGAATTGGTGTAAGATGCTGCATGTTGTTTCATCTTAGAGTTGTATATTGTTTCTTTTACTTTTTCACTGAGTTCATACAACCTGGTCCAAAGGGAAGTGGAAGAGTGGTGCTTTGGTACCTTTGTATCCAGGTCACTCAGGAAGTGCTTTGGCAAGCCTATTCATCTCTACTGGGTTAATCACTTTCTCTTGACATTGGAAAGAAAAGATTAAAAGGTAGAATTATACATTTGCTTCCATGTTTGGAGCAAAACTATTAGGTAAATTTCACCTGAAATTCTGAAATGATGGTTGGCAAATTAAGATCAATCAAAATAGTTCATAAAGTGGCTATTCATGACCTGGGGAAAAAAAAATACAATAAAGGTGTCATTCTCACTAAAATGTGTGGTGGTTTGCTTGAAACCAGATTTTCCAGTGAAATGTTTAAAGCCCATGACCATAAATAAAAGTTTTGGGGGTTTACAAAGTGGTGGATCACTCGGGCTTTTTTTGTGTGTGACTGAGGACTGACCAAACTCATAGGTGCTTTTTTGGTTTTGTTCCTTGGTTCCATGCCTAATTATTTTCTCATGGGTGGTTTTAGTGCTGTCCCCCATATGTATTTTTATTTATCAAGGCACAACTCCAAGAGGACTGATTTTTTGAGTAGTAAGGTGGGCAGAATCAAGGCAAAAAGGGTCTCTGTACACGTCTTTCCCCTTTCTGCTTGACTTTATGACACTTCCTAGCTCAGTATGTGTATGTGTTCATGTATGAAATCAAAATGCATATTTAAGAATTCAGTTAAAGTACCTTGCAGTTCTCTTGTATCTTTGTGTTTATGGTGTTTAGTAGCATGTAGAGCTGCAGTGAAACAATATCCTTCCTTTTTCTGCTCCTCCCAACTGCAGTGCCAGTCCAGGTGATTTTTAGTTTTAACTTCAGGTGCCTTTGATTCCTAGTTAAATGAATTAAAGATGGTTTAGAATGTATGCGTATTTATTACCTTTTGTATTTGGTCAGATTAGGTCCATAAAGCTTTTCTTTTTCTTCAGGGGGAAAAAATATTTTAGAATTTGTGGTGTGTTTCTTTGTGGATTTTGTAGCACAATCTAAACAGATGCTGAAAATGAAGCTATGTGAATTCACAAAGCATAGTATGACCTGTTCAATTCCATAAGAAAAACTGTGCTACCAGCTCCAGGTAGTATCACTGAAATTGTTACATGTTGTTCCCCTTTAGACATGCATCTAACAGTGATTGCAGAGAATGACGCAAAGTGAATATAAAGCATGAAATGAACACACTTTTTTAAAATAAGAACGTCTTGCCATACTGTAATTGTTTATATTCTTTTAACTTCTATCTCCCTGTTCCTTAAAACTTAGGAAATATGAAGAAGTGTAAGCAGCTTCTTCAGAAAGCTGTGGACTGCTGTGCTGTTCCATTAGAAATGCTGGAGACTGCTCTGAAAAACTTTCATTCACAAAAGAAGCAGTTGCTTCCAGATGAGGAGAAGGAGAACTTGGCAGGTGACTGCAGCTTCTTAAAATGTCAGTTTATGCAATTTGTAATATTAGATTGAAAAGTTATTTTTGTGATGTTTCTTACAGAAAAGCTCAAGAGCTCTGTTAGCATCTAATTGAAGGGTGATATAAATGAGTCCTTAGGCATTTTGCATTCTTCACTGTTGCTTCAGCTTTCAGCTGCACCTCTGCAGTAGTGATGCCAGGCTCCAGAAGCCCTAGGTTACAGCTCTTTACCTGTAGTAGAGGGATACACTAACACAGCTAAGCGTTGTCTTCTGTCCACGGTTAGGGTTCTGTTAGGTTAGACCTGTTCTAACTTCAGATTTATTTTATAAATGGATTTAATTTTGTACTGATAAGCATTAAAGTGCTTGATTTTTTTTTTTTTTTTTTTGGTACAATGTAAGTGAAACTGGGGGTCTGTGAACCTGGTGTTTAAATTTAATAACCTATCCAAATTTTCAAGAGACTTTTTTGAAAAGGAATTTAGCCCAAAGAAGTAGTTCAAGTCAAATGCAGAAGCCCATGTGACTAACTTTTGCAAAAGTGTCATCTAGCACTTCCCCTGCTCAAAAGAAAACAAAACCCTTGTGTAAGGGGTGAGAGATTTGGCTGTCTCCTGTTAAATGAACCTTTTTATGAAATGCTAGTTGCGGAAAAAATATTTGGCAAGATTTGCAATAATACTTCCTTCTAGTATTTTTTTAATAGACTTAATTATTTTCTGTCTCTATTTTTCATTAATCACACTACCTTTCAGTGCCACAGCTGATACATTGTTCCTCAGAAAGTCTTTTTGTTTGTGGGTTGTATGAGCTTTACCTGTAATAGTAGTGGCTATGTAGATGTTGCACATCTGAGGGAATATATGTCGAATGCCTGTCCGTCATTTAGGAAGCAATGAGTTTTGGGGAACAGGTAGGTTAGTTTATTTTTATTTAGATGAACAGGTAAAATGGAATATCAGGAAAAATATTATTTGTTGATAAGGTCATGACTAGTTATGGGAGGCTGTCTTGAAGAATATTTTTTTTGGCTTGCTGGATCTTAACTCCCCCTTTTGAGTGTCTTAGTCACAGAATATAACTAGAGCAGTTTCTAAAATGGGTATTTAATATATCCATTTGTTGCAGTCTGTGTGCTCATGCTTGAACACTCCCTGCGATTATAAGATATCATAATTCATTTAGAAAAAATGCTTAAGTAATAAGATGCCTACCTAGATATACGCACAGTGATATATGCTATTTTGGTTCTAGATTACTGTGAATGTCTGTGTGCATCTTTTTTTTTTTCCTTCCTCAAGTCGCAGTTGTTATGAAAGAAATTGTCTTTAGAAATAAGTATAATCTGTAGTACTAGCTGAATAATTCTAATTTGCCTGCAGTATCAAGTACACAAGTGTCTGGACTTCAGAACGTGTTTGGAAATCACAGAAGTAGAAAAAGGAATGATTCTGAAAATTCTTACACTGCTACTCTTGGGTAATGGCTTGTTTTTTTTTTTTTTTTTAATGTTTTAAATTTCTTAAATCATCATTAAAAAAAACTTTCCCCTTGCTTTTAGAGGGGAGAAGTTACAAGAGTTTGATGCTATTTTGAGCTGCTATAATCCACTAAGACCACTATCCAAAGCTAATCAGGTAGAATATCTAACATTTTTGTTCAAAATCTTAGACTTTTCTTTCTACTTTACACATCTCATAATGTCCAATTTGCCCTTAGGCCTGCCCTTTTGGGAGGGTTCCTGTTAAACTTGTGACTGATACCGATGATGATGTGAAGAAGGCGGATATCCCGCTTACAGCTAGTGTTATGAAGAGGTATGGTCATGGGGTTTTACTGCACCATAATATATTTTAGTTCTCCTTTTTAGCTGAATGCTTTTATTAGGTAGTGAAAATGTCAAGTGTTAAAGTAATTGATGAAAAATGATCATTATCATGTAGGTGTTGCTTTATTTTGCTTTCCGTTTTGCCACTCTGATTAACTGTATGAGATTTTACAAAGATCAATTTCTTGTTCTAGGTAATCAGTATAGAGCTGTAAAAGTAAATGAGACAAAAGTATTCAAAGTGACTTTGTAGTGGTGTACTCTCATCCCTAAAATTAGATGGAAAGCAGACTTGTAATTTGAGAGATTTTTAAATCTGCTATATGAGTTTCTTCTTGTAACTGTGTGGAAAAGTCACACAGAAATGGGAAGCTTTGTTTCTGTAAGAGAAAAGTATGTGTCTGAAAAATAAAAAATGACTTTGTGCTTCATCTCTCTGTAGCAAGTTTAAGTTCAGTATTCTGAATCTGTGAAAGTAGTGGGAGAACAAATGTCCCAACAGCTTTTTTTGCAAGTATTTAAATGCTTGCTTTGGAAAACACCAGTTTTCTATTCATCAGTTTTCTGCTAAAGAAAGCCAGTTAATTGTCTGTCACTTCATTGATGATGGTGGCATTTTTCTACTTTTTTGCTATTTTTCACTTGACTATTACGCCTGGCTTTCTCCTTTGCATTTGAAATTTCTAGCTAGAAGTTTTCATACAAATGATATTTTTCATCTGACTCATGAAAGATAGCTAGTTAGTATATACTGACATATATATATATATATATAGATATGTCTGACATATATATACACACTGATATAATTAACGATATTGTTTTTAATAGGCAAATATCCAGCTCAAAATCTACAGCCTTGGTTGCACCTTTTCCACTATCTGAACCAAAATCTAGTGGGGATGATTCATATGACCTGGGAGATTTAAAGGTAACTTAAATCTTCCTTTTTATGTAAAGTAAAAGGAACTCTATTGGGAGAGAAAAGAGGAACTTTTCAACCTAGGAAGGAAATAAAGTAGAATTTCTGCATGTTAAAAAGTTAGCCATGAGTAGAAACACTGTGATGCTTCATTTTGAAAATCTTTATGATCAAGCACTGTTTAGAGAAAGCTTTCTCAATATCTCAGAAAAGAGAGGAATTTAAAAATTTGTTATATTGATGTATAAAGAGGGAGTAGGATTGCATATTTACTACACTTTTTTTCAGCTCTAGTCATGAATTCTATATTCTGCTTCAGTGAAGTTCTGTTAAGTGTTTTATGGAACTATATATAATAGGTTTTGGTAGAGATTTATATTTTGAACTGTCTTGCACTTTTGTGTTCTATCCTCTTGATCCCTTCCAAGAAAGAGAATCCAAGATTAGAAAACATATCTCTGTTATAGAAACTGGAAATTCAGGATGTTGATTTAAAAGTAGGATAAATGTGTAATTGTCAGTATCCTCCACTGTATTGCAAAGCGTATTTGCTTTGCAGTATAATCTAGTTGTTATCATAAGTAAATATCCTTCAGATATCCTAGGATTTTTTTCTTGATTCTTTAAGATACTTTTTTTAGTCTTTACAAGATTTAAAAACTCTGTACAGTTGCAGGTGCAGTTGGATGAGGACAGCTTAGAAACTGCTTCTAGTTCAACTATAACTCTCAAATCGAAAACGGATGCAAGTCTTGCAACAAAAAGAGAAGGTAACATTGTTATGTTTTGGTTGTTTGAAATGGAATAAACTTTGAAAATTTACTAATCTGTATAGAATTATTTAATTTAAATCTGGCTACTGAGTGGTGCCTGTGGAAGTGATATTAAAAAAGATGGTGATATTGTACAAAATTCGAAGACAGACAGCCCCTTTGTGAAGTGATGGGCTTGAAGAAAGATGTGCAGGGCTAATGTATATTTATGTTCTGTAGTGATGTTTATGTAGATGGTTTAATATAAACAGACCTTGAAATAGCATGAAGGTTCCTGTTGAGACTGAGGATGACACGTCCCTCTATGGCTTTGGGGTCAACCAAAAGACAAAGGCGGCCTCTCTTTCTAGATGGGTTGACTGTCACCACAGACAAGACTTTCACAAGTATTAACAATGTGCTTTTTAAAATGCTTTGTAACTCTTGAGTGTCCTAGGGTGATATAGTGCAGGTGATTAATAATGTATTTTTGTGCATGTTGATGGAAAAAACCACAAATATTGCTTTGTTACAGTAATATCCTAAGATTTTGCTGGAAGAGTTGTGTGACTGCACTGAACTGAATATGGGCTGGGGACGTTATCACGACCTTTTAAGGATTGTTTGCTGTAACAGATGTGGGAGTCTATTAAGTCAGCTGTCTTCATTTATTTTGTTACAAAAAAGTAAAAATGTTTTAGAAACTATGGGCTAGACCTTCCTGAAATGAAGTACTAGAATATAAAGTTTGGGGGTTTGTGTGTATTCTCTTTTAAATGATAAACTACTTCAGAAAGCAAAATCCAGTATCAGGAGCTGAAGATACCAGAGCCAAGAAGTCTAGAAAGCCAACAGCAACAATCAAGTTCTGCGGAAGGTTATAGAAAGCAAATAGATCGGATAAAACTGAGCTGTGTTAACTCCAGGAGAAAATGGCCAGGTCAAGAAGTCACTCAGAAGAGTTTCCTTAAAGAGGTAAAGCAACAAGGAACATGTTCAACATGAGCATTTCCTATGTTCAAAAGGAACACTTTGAACAAGTGTTGAAAAGTGACTTCTGTGTTCTTCACTGTGGCTCCTCTTGTGGAATAATAGTTTGCTTTGCCCTCTAGGGTAAACCATCGAGTTTTGAACAACCTAATCAGCCAACTTCAAAAGGATTATCACCATCAGATACTGCTTCAAAGAATGATCCACTGCATGTTTGTGGCACGCCAAGCACCACATTTATTGATTGCATGGACTGGTAAGCTCTTTTTCTGTGAGCTATACGGCTGGAGGTAGATGCTGACCTTGGCAATGACTTCAGCAATTTCTAACATGGTTCTAAATCTTTGCTGTTCAGGTAGCAAACAGGATTGCTGGCAGTTTTCAGGCCCATGTCGGTTACCTGAGATACAGTTTGCATTTAGGGAACTCTTGTGTTTCCATGTTAACTGGCATTAGAAGAACAAAATCTAATCAATGAGTCCTTATTTACAGCACAGAGTTGTTGTTCTGATTCCTGCTTCAGGGTGCTTTTTCTCTCAGATGCCATTTTTTTGTCATGCTTTTTATATTGCTGACTGTGAGAATCAGTCTGGTTCCCATGATGTAACTGTCTTGAGTTTAAAACAACCCTAAAATCTAGGAGCTTGCGGAAGAAACCACACTTGAGTTAGGAAATGCTAGTGTTTTATTCATGCCATCCAAAAACTAGCATAAATCCCTGTTCATGTGTTGATAAATATTTAATTATGTGATCACCTACTGTTTTCACAAGTCTCTAGAGGTGAATCATGTAGGTCAAGACTGTAGGATGAATAAGTTTTGTTACAGTTAGGACTTCTGCCTCTGTAGCTGTAAAACTTAGAATATATGTAATAAATGAAGCAAATGATCTTATAATAGAAGTTGATTTTAAAAAATAGCCTCAAAATATATATATATATTTTTCCTCTTCCACAATTTCATAGTATGGAAATCATGTAAGATCAAGTTCATTATACATAAGTACTGCAATTGGTAAATATACAGAACTATTGAGTGCTTTTGCTGTGATCAGAGAGCTATGCTTGGAAAATACAGAGGAATTTAAAAATCAAACTACTGTCATCATCTTTCCTACTAAAGTCCTACATGTATTAAATTCTTTCAGCTTTGCTTTTAATCTGTGTTGGTTTCTTGACCATAAATACTGGTGGGCTATTTTGGCCTACACTGCTTTGAGCATAAAATTCATCTCTGCTTATGCTGTTGTCCTGTGGACAACTCTTTTAGTTGTGTAGTGCTTTCATTTTCCTTCTAGCCAGTCTGAGAAAGGGAGTTGATATTGTTTAAAGAGAGATTGCCGAAGTATTCTACAGCTTAAGTCTCCTTCTAAGGACTCTTAAGTTCATGGACTTTGTGGTACCTCAGGTTTTTATGCATGTGTAATATTGATGGTCTTCATAGTAAGTATTTAATATAGTAGAGCCTTGGCCTTTTCTGACTGTGTAAACTCCTGCGTTTGAAGAAGCACTGAAGACTTCAACTTTGTATTTAAAAACTTTATTGGGAAAAATGTGCCTAGATGCGGATTGTCTTCATGATCTTTATTTTTAAGTTTCAGAACACCAGTTGTGAAGAATAACTTTCCACCAGGATGTCAAATTTCTACTCCATTCGGCCACCTGCCACATTTCCTACCACATACTCCAGCAACTCCATTTCAAAATCAGATTGGCTTGCAGGTAGTAATTTTAGATTCTTATGCACTTAAAATCTTCTGTCACTTTAGTCTCATATTTTCATTTAATTTTGGCAACTACTTGAGGACAAAAATGCAGAGTTATGTTCTTTGTTCTTTTAAATGTCATATTGAGTGTACACATACCTGAAATCGTGCAAAAATAGATCCCTTTGGGGGTTGCACCTCCTGGTAGAAATCTTAACAGCTGTATATAAAACTGGGTAATGAATATAAACTTCAGTCACCGACTTAATGTGAAGTGAGTAAGTTGCATCTAGACAGGGTGTCTAATGTAGTGTTTTGAGTTGTGGACCACAGTCAGGCTAGTTCTATATCCAGCCCTGTAAGTCCACTTTCTGTTTAGTGGGGCTTATCCAGGATGCTGTTACAAAGCTCCCATGGTATTGCTGTCATCTCCAACTTGCCTTTTTTCTATGGTGCTCACACCTGAAAGTTTTATTCTAGCAGTGGGCACAGCTGGAGCTTGTGCATGATGTGGATCGTGTGGGAGAGCAGCTTGGCTCCATGCTCCTTGGAATTGCCATGGAGCATGAGTGTTACCTGTGTCCCAACTCAGGTGTTCACCTGCCTATGTAGTAGTCATAGGCAAGTGAGTGGCCTAAAGTAAAAATATGAAACAACAATAGCAAAGTGCCTCCATAAGTGTCAGGCCTGATTCGTAGCTTTTGTTGGAATTACTCTTAAACAGAGGTAACTGCCTCTTTCAGGAGCATAGAAGTGGTTTCAGCCTGATATCTGGTACTTGGTCTCTACAGAGCTTTGTAAGGATTTTTCAAGGTCTGTATTCAATATGTTGACAGATAAGCTTAGGGATTCCTGCAGATTCATCTTGCCTAGAAACCTTGTGCTAATCACTACAGAAATACTGTAACGTGCGGATTTTCAACTTTTAGCAGTCAAATACATTTAAAGTTTTGTTTTTTTTTCATGCTTTACCTTGTTCAGGAGGAGCAGGGCAACTTGAAGGATAATAACTGAACAAGCAAGGCACTTCCACAGTCCTCTGCATGTATGCCAAAATTCATTTTCATTTTAACTTTCCTGTATCTGTGCAGGTTTCAGCCTCTATACCTTCAAATGAATGCCTTGCCATTAAAGGAAAAATATATACAATATTAAAGCAAATAGGTAGTGGAGGC
This sequence comes from Nothocercus julius, assembly GCA_013398735.1. NCBI lineage: Eukaryota > Metazoa > Chordata > Aves > Tinamiformes > Tinamidae > Nothocercus > Nothocercus julius. The sequence continues at coordinate 1,314,629 of VZSV01000006.1, forward strand.
TCAAGTAAGGTAAGATGCTTGTGCACATGCTCTCCCCTCTGCCCCCTGCTTATGTTTTTATGATTTTTATCCTTCCAGACTAATTGTGTAACTTGTCAGATCTTCCAAACCCGCTTGGACGCAGCCCTGAGCCACATGCTTTAGGGAACCCTGCGTTTGCAGGGGGGTTGGACTAGATGATCTCTAGAGGTCCCTTCCAACCTTAATCATTCTATGATTCTATGAACTTATGCCTGAGCTAGTAATAGTGCATGTAAAGTGTTTGGGTGACATGGAGAACCAGACTTTTACTGCTCTAATTCTAAACTTAGACTTTATGCCTAATGGATGCAGAAGAAACTTAGCGTACAGCTTACATTTGGTATAATGTTATTTTATCTGTTTGAATCCCTAGACTGCAATAACAGTTGCTTGAATGCCCTCCCTCATAATAAAACATGAGGGAGTGATGTTAAACTGTAGCTCTTGTTTTAGAGGAGAAACCAAATAAAAAAGGCAGGGAGGTGCAGGGGTCTGTATCAGAGTAAAGGATAAATACAGAACACTAAACAGAAGCTATGGAAGTAGGGAAAGGTGATGACCCAGCCCTTAGACTGTCACTTAGATCAATAAATGATGGTGGGAATCTACTCCTTTTTTGTTTTGCTTCCTGCAGAGAAGTCTGAAGGTAGATTGTATATAGCTTTGAAGATAATTTCTAAGGTGAAGAGACACTTAAAAATCAGTGCTTCTCCAGAACAGCTGAACTCTGGCCTATTATTTTAATAGGCAGCCCTTCAGAGGAGTGTGATCACAAGTCACCCATTTGCCTGAGTGTAAGGCTGCTTGCAAGTTCAAGGTAGACCCTGCCTGCTTACTGAAATGTTCTGCAGCTTGTGTGGAAGCTGGACTAGAGATATGCCCTGAGTAGTAAGTGGGCTGCCTTCTCCCCACCTCGAGCCTTTTAGAGCTTGAGAAGTGAGTTACGTTAAGGAAGACATAAATGCCCAGCTGTAAAACTAGTTCCAAGATGGTTTCTGAAAGTTTTTTTTTCTGTTGTACTTGCTAGATGCTTTCTTAATCTTTCTTTTTGGTTTGAAGTGCAGCTGGGCTCAAAAGGCTGGATTTTAAGCAAATATGAGTGAATTACTTTGTAAAATCAGTGTTGCTTCTTTGTTGTGAAAATGCACCCTTTTCCTTTGGAAATTCTGCCTGACAAGATGGGACTGAAGTAAATCAGAATTAGGAATGAATCAAGCTGTTAATACTATTTTGAAGGTGTTTCAAGTATTGAATGAAAAGAAGCAGCTGTATGCTGTCAAATACGTGAATCTGGAAGAAGCTGATCAGCAGACTGTTGAGAGCTATAAGAATGAAATAGCTCACCTGAGTAAACTCCAGCAACATAGTGATAAGATCATCCGTCTTTATGGCTAGTGAGTAAACACTGTTTTTATTAAATGATTATCTTTTGATGTGCTCCTTAAACCAATAGCTTTGAATTTTAACATAAGTGTGTGTTTATTTTTAGTGAGATTACTGACCATCATATCTACATGGTAATGGAGTGTGGAAATATCGATCTCAACAGCTGGCTCAAAAAGAAAAAAAACATTGATCCATTGGAGCGAAAGAGCTACTGGAAAAACATGCTGGAAGCTGTTCACACAATCCATGAATATGGTATTCTTAAATTTTTAATTTTATAGGTTATATGACTAAGAGCCTTTAAGTTTGAGGTGATGCGGTCTCTGGGCGTAAGCCTTAGGGACCTTCTAAAATGATACTCACTTTACTGGGACAAAAAGGCTTAAGTGAAACAAAAGACGAAAGTGCATCTTGATGTAGAGGTGGATCTGCTTTGGTAACTCCAAGGGATCTCCCAGTGTTACCACTGCTTAATGCTTTTGATGTTTTGGCTGTTGCAAGGAAACAGTCTTTGTTTATTGCATGTTCCCTGTTTGCCGTACTGCCTGTTCCCCTTTAGACTCAGATTTAAGCTGCTACTTTTCTGCAGAGAAACTGCCATTTAATGGCAGCTTCCACATGGCTCTGTTTTCCTTCTCCTTTACTCTGATAAAATTTCAGCTTTTTCCCTTCCCTCACATCTCTCTAGGTCTCCTTTCATCCTTTATTCATGGGCTCGATGTGCATGTGTCTGTATTTTTTGTGTAATGCAATAGGAAGAATGAAAAGATTGATGTGATAAGGCTTGTATGATATAAAGGAAGCCTTTGCTCATTCATAGCTCATTAGAACATTTAATGCAGAAAGCCAGCAAAAACTAGTAAAAAATCTTTTTTATGTACCTTAGAGATGGTTAGAGACTTCGTATGCCTGTGATGTGTTGTTGAGGGGAAAAAATCTTTCCTAAAATATAGGGGGACTAGTTGATTATATAGATAAGAATAACCAAAACTATTAATTCTTGTTAAGCAGGACTGTTTTCTTCCTTTTAACTGTATTGCTTAGAATCTGGGACTGCTCTGAAGGTGTCCAGATGAGATCAAGCAAACTTCTTCCTTTCCTCCCTGGCTCCTGGCCTTGGCTTTTCACCTTCCTGGTTTCTCACTGCTCTTTGGCCTTTTCTTCAGTCTAGCATCATGATTATCTTCACTTCTGTAACTGTATTTAAGCTGTTAACTTTGTGAAACAGTACACTACTGGTTTTCACATCTCTGTGGGTGAGAAATGGGGATTAAAGCGCAGAGGCAGCCCATGCCAGCAGAAAGCAAGCTTAAAGGATCAGAAGCTAAAATGCTGACCTTATGTGGCTGTGCACATGCAGCTATACCTGTAGCTGGGAGGAATTGTGCAGCTCAAGTCTTTGAGCTGTTAGCACACTTGAATAAGTAAAACTTTATTGCTATAAACTGCTGTATAAGTCTTACTGTTTAGAAAGAATTGGAAATAACTTCAATTTTTAAATGAAACCTGCCAATAATATTTTGCTTTTGGCTAGGTGCAGTTGATACTCGTGTTCACCCTTGATTTGTGCAAGAGACTAGAGTAAGTGTTTTAAGTCAGTCCAACTGACTCAATTTTTAAGCTTTCTTTTTTTTTTTTTTTTTTTTTTCCCTCTTTAAAGGCATTATTCACAGTGATCTGAAACCAGCAAACTTTCTGATAGTGGATGGAATGTTAAAACTGATCGACTTTGGCATTGCAAACCAAATGCAGCCAGATGTGACAAGCATTGTTAAAGATTCTCAGGTGAAACATTTTTGGAAGATTGACTTTTTCATTAAAGTGTTGTAGTATTTGATTATGTTGATTAGTTTAGTGCCTTAAAAAGGTATACTGGAGTTTTATGGTGAATGATAAGAATAGCTGGAAGTTGCTGCCAATCAGATATTTCACTTACGATACAGTTCCTTTACAGGCTCTTACATATTCACTTCGGTACATAAAGAAGATATTTAGGGACCATGCTTGAATGTTTTTGACTTAAGTTATCTACAAAATGTACAATTTCTTAATCTCCTTTGGCTGGCAACTTTTAACCACTCTGCCCCATCTTCCCTTTTCCCTCCGGTGCCTGTTTACCTTGTCCCTCTAATCAGGTATGGATTGGTAGTTTATCGGTTAAGATCCAACTCCTGAATTTGTTAGATGTTTTTTGCTAACCAAAGCAGTAGCCTTCAGTCTTCACAGAGTCAAAAATCCAAGATGCTTTTCAGAGCTTTGAAACCAATAACTAACTCCTCTCCAACTAAGTGAAAGTTCATGCTTCGTTTAAATATGGAATATTTTTACACTCTTATAACTAGGTTGGCACAATGAATTACATGCCTCCGGAAGCCATAAAAGATATGTCTTCCTATGGAGAAAATGGGAAATCTCGATCTAAGGTAATGTATAATCTTTTTGTTCTCCTGTTCCCCTTTATATTGAAGTAATTTTGGCATCATCGATTTAGATTTATTTTTTTCAAAGTCTTCCACTGAAAATAGAACGTGATAAAATCCTATTCGCCTAGAATAATTGTGGGCAGAGGATGCAGGCAAGGAATTTCTTGCTATTCTCAACTATCTAAAAGTCAGTACTTATAAAAACTGAAGTGCTGAATTAACAAAATAGAAAAAGGTAGCTACAGGCTCCAGAGGCTGGTGGAGCTGACAAAAATAGTCCTAGACTATGCATATAATTTAAAATGCATTTTCACTGAGCAATGTAAGTCATTTATAACGTCACCAGTGTGAATGGCAATGAATACCAACAGAGTATCTGTAGTGTAACTTGACATCCTGATGTTCAGGTTTCTGTTTCATTACATGCTTTTTCAGGGAGGTTACTGCTAGGGATGGCCAGAGGGAAAAGGCTTTGCTGTATCTCTAAAAACGACCATTCCCATTTCTTCCGTAATCTCTTTATCTGCAGATGCTTTCCACCCCAGGTCTCAGCCTTTATCTAGGGCTTAGTCATGTGTCTTCAGTGCTTTTGTTGACACATCTTAAACTTTAATAAAAGTGTCTTGATAAAGTGCCCCAGGCTTCTTTCACTTTGATTTTTCCAGCGTAAAATCTCCATTTTGTTTTTTTTAGAGAGATTTTTAGGGAGAGCCATTGTCTACAACACAAACTTTGCCTGTTTAAATTCTCTATGTGAATAATTTTAATAAATATTAATAGAAAGTTGTTTTTTATATGTGTTTCTAGTTCTGCCACCTGTCTATCTCCTGCTTATGCTTGTATGTATATAAAACATGTTTTTCTGTTCCTTCCCCAAGTTCTGTGTTGCCAGACTTCTGGCAAAAACACTAAGGTTCCTCAGAAGTACAGCTAGTGCAGTCTGTAAATGAAAATTTTGGCATTTTCTCTGAATTCTGGTAATTAACTGCTTTGGAAGACAGATATCAGAAGCTGTTTCTGAGCTTTCAGATTTAAATCTGATCAGTGTGAATGCAAATTGTGGGGAATAAAGTCAACAGCTTGGTTGACACAAGGTTCTCTGTTCTGTTTCTTAAGAAACAACCAGCCCTTGATCCAGAAAGGAAGTCTTGCTTCTCTTTCCCCCATGAGGGGAAATATAGAGGGATGAGGATGCAGCCCTTTGCCCACCTGAATCTGTTCTATGGCTAATATTACAAAACTCTCCTGGGCCTGTCAGTGACCAACCAAGCTGGGTATTTCTGGCAAGTCCTCCTTTCCAATGAAATAACATCAGGCTAGAGGGCTTCATTTGTGAAGTTCTTCCAGAATTTGCTACTAGAAAGTCATTCAGCTGCTTTATTTCCTGTTGTGCTGCTCACGCTCTTTTGCTTTGTCTTTCTGCTAAAAAAGATGGAGCTTTCACACTAATTTTTATGTCTGCATAGGTGCATTTTTGCTGCTTTTTTTCCTTAACTGCTATAAGAAGCCTACTTTGTCACAAACTAGTGTTGGTTGCTTAAACAGTAAGATATGACAGTGTTGTCATTTTCAATCCTCTAAGTGAGAGGCAGATTTTTACAGGAAATGAGTGATTCCCAAGGAGGGTATTTTAAAAGACAACATAACAATCTAGCTCTTAGGAGGACATAGTTGAGTTTGGTGTATGCTGTAGATTTTTTTTTTTTTTCTCTCCAATGCCTGTATCTTGTCCTCTTTCATTATGACTTTGCTGGGGCTGTGTGAATGAAGGAATATGAATGAAGAGTAAGTTCTGAAGGAAATCAATTTTGCATTGACAGTCATAAAAATCATTTAAAAGGTAGGTAATGTTGTAGGATTGTGGCTTTTTTAACAATTGAACAATCTTTCTCATCTTTTAAAACCCAGAACAGGGGTTTCTGACAGGATATTTCTGACTTGTATAAATGGATTAGTGTTTAAAGATGCTTTTTCTTTACCACTTTTACCTTCAAAGTTTTACATATTGCACAAGAAGTATGGACTTCTTTCTACCTATCCTGATGAAAGTCTAACTGTTTTGTTTTAGAGGCGAACTTCCTTTCTTTTCCCTCCCTAAATCTTATATTCCTTCTTAGCTCTTAAGCTTCAATAGCATGTGTGGCAAGTCCTCCTGCAGAGCACAGGCCAGAGGTGGCTGGAAAATGCATATGAATCACGTAAAGCTTGAGGAGCTTGAACTGTGGTTTCCCACTCCTGGCCCCTACCCAGCTTGCTCCTCATGTACGTTCCTGAGGCTGCTGCCCTGTCGGGAAAGCAGCCGAGAGCCGCAGGCGCCGAGTGCGTCCTCAGGCTGGAAGAGGAAGCAGCCTTTCTGGCAACAGCTTTTGAGCACTGCAGGCCTCAGTCGTTTTGCAAAACAAGTTCACTGTGGTGGTGTTATGCCCTTCTAGGTGGTGATGCTTCATTAACCTGTATTAATTTTTGAACTCATGCCTTTGTGGTTTCTGGGCTGAATTGATTCAGTATGCTTTTGTTTGGGTTTATCCACACACTTAATCTTGTGGTTCAACCTGTTAAAGCCTACCTTAAAGCTAGGTGTGAAGTATCTCTTCATATGAATTTAATTCATTAATAAAATTAGTGCAAGTATTATTAAAAGAAATTACATTACAATATTAATTTGATAATGCCATACCATCTTGGCCTTCATATGTTGTTATATCCAGTGTAAAACAGACTAAGTGAAATGATTGTACAGTTAAATAGCAGCTGTTGGCCGAAGGATACTTCTATAAGCAAGGAGTAATCTTTTTTTTTTTTTTTTTTTTTTTTTCCCCCCCTGTACAGATAAGTCCCAAAAGTGATGTGTGGTCACTGGGATGTATTTTGTATTGTATGACATATGGGAGGACTCCCTTTCAACATATAACAAATTCAATCAACAAACTGCATGCTATTATTGATCCTAGCTATGAAATAGAATTTCCAGATATTGCTGAGAAAGATCTTCAAGATGTGCTAAAGGTAACTATCTCAAGATTAAGTTTGATTCAGATAAACTTCTTAAGCCAATTTTTTTGGACATGAGTAAATGAGCTGTAGTTGTAGTTCCCCAGTGAGTGTCCACCACTGCTTGTCGTAACAGGGCTTATTCTAAACAAGATTTACTGAAGCTAGAGTTACCTCTTATGTTCTCCCTAATAAAAATCTGTTTTCATGTTATTAGCAAGTAAACAGGTAAATGCTTAGAACAATGCAGCTTAACTGCTTTAGTGGAGTAACCCAAAGTAAGTAAAGCAGATCTTGTACTCTGTGCCTTTCTCATCCTGTGTAATTGCCTGCAATTATTGAAAGTAGGCCAATACCCTTTCTCAAGGGCCCTGAACTGGCTGACTGTGCTGCTGAGCAGGGAACACAAACTGAAATCCAGAAAGTTAACTGCCTTGCCTTTCAAATGTGCACGTCACCTCTGCTGGGGGCTTCGCTCAGATGGGCTCATCTGACTGCAGCTCAGATGTGTTCAGAGGCAGTCTACCCCAGCTCTTTGTCAACATCTTGAGGTGTGTTAGGTAATTGAATGTGCATCATTCTATCTTTCCAAAGTGGTGTGTGGAATAGCTATGTATACAGCTGTGGCTACACATCTGGAAAGTACAAAAAAAAAAAGTGTTAACTCTTAACCCAGCCTTTTTTAGGCAAGATAGGTGTCTAGACCTTGTTGTTCCCTGTGAACAAGGCTTAAGTGTTGGAGCATGGTTTAATATCTCTGTTCACTTATTTGTTGCCTTCAAGCTATAAGACGGGTAAAAATTTTCCTCTTTCCTACCTGTTCCTTCGTTAGCCTTTCCAGAATTATGCAGGTCATATACTGGGAAGAAAAGTGGAACTGAAGTGCCTGTTCTGGAAAGGCGTTTGCTATTAGTCTTTTAGAACAGAGCTGTTAGAATATAGGCCAAGGTGTATTTAAGTTTAAAGTATTAAGCATGCATTCTTTGGGTAATTTTAGTCTGTTGTCTCTCTAAAAGTGCATATTGGAGTGTTCTTGTCATGTGGACATTAGCAGGGCAGATACCAATGCCTTTGAGGTAAGGCAGTGTCTTTAGGGACATCCTCTAGACAAGGGTGAAGTTCCACTAATATATAGCAAGTGTATAGCAGTTGTATGGTATAGGCCAAATGTTTGAGAATACACAGATGCTTGTGGCTTCTGTCAGTATGAACCTGTATTTCACTAATCAAGAGGTGTTGGGCTTTGCTGTTCATATTTTCTGTATGGTCTGTAAGGGATGAGTACAAAGATTGAGCTGCTAATGTGCAGGTCCATTAGTTAGCAAAAATAAAATTATGGTTGTATTAGAAGTAGCAGAATAACATTTCTTGCACTCCAGCTTTTGTTTTTCTAAATGATGTATAAGGCTGCTAAATGTGTTTTATTTGCAATTTGAATTTTGCGGCAGTTTCTGTACAAATTTGCTACATCTGTAGGAGTGTGATTAAAGCCGAGAATGTTTATAGCGCGTAGTTTGCACTCTTCTATTATTTAAAAGATGAAGGAAGAATTGATCACAGAGCAGTCTGTCCTGGCAGCTCCAACCTGTTTGTGTCACTTCTGCAGCATTCAGAATAAAATGATACACAGGTTCTGGTCTTTGCCTCTTCCAGTAGTGTGTTGAAGTAGCTGTGTTAAAACAGAGTACCAAACTTTACTTTAAAGATAACTCTAAAACCCTTCATTAACAATTACCTCTTTTACTTTGAGTTTTGTCTCTAAGTGGTTTGGCATTAGGTAGTTGTGGCATGCCTCTAGCAGTATATTTTTATATATACCCTTAATTTCAACGATTACAAATATTTTTGGTTTGTTAGCAAACCATTTTCTTTTATTTTGCAGCGCTGTTTAATAAGAAACCCCAAACAAAGAATATCTGTTTCGGAGTTGCTGGTACATCCCTATGTTCAAATTCAAACGCATTCTCAAACAGGTACATTTATTTAAAAGTATGTTTAATTAGTGCTTATAATTCTATAGAATTCATATAGAATTGTAATTCTATATATTCTGCAGTTACTGGAGTTGTGATTTGGTACCTGTGCATGTTTCAGAAGAGACTTTGGATTTTAATTCTGAATTTGTTCATTTGAAAGACTTTTTTTATAAAAGTCTTGCATACTGCACTGCTTATTATACAGAATTATTTTCATCTCTAGCATAATCATAAACTAACTGCAGGTGTCCCAAATGCAAAAGGAACATCAGAGGAAATGAAGCGTATCCTTGGCCAACTTGTTGGTTTGAATTCTCCAAACTCGATTTCTAGAGCTGCAAGGGTAAGTGAACTTCCTTGTATATTCCATGTGGTACTATAATATGCTCATAAAATAAATCCAGGTAAAATACCTGGGTGTGAGAGCTGGAGGGATACATACATGAGTTTTAATTACTGTTATGGGAACACAGCACAGTTATAACATTTTATTTGCAAATGTGCAGGATCTTTGTGTGCCCTTCTCAATTGGAGGGGTTGGGAAGGGTGATGGAAATCCTGATGTAGCTTTTTGTGTCCTTTGGCCTCCCAGGGTATCCGTATGGCTGCTGCATCTTTTCTGATGCAGTCCTTGCAGTGTAGCTTTGCTTTTAAACTGAGATTACCATATTTAATGTGAAAGCCAACACTGAGAAATAACCAAAGCTGCTATGTGAGGTGTGTGAGCTTTTGGGCAACTGCTTCACTTCTTTCTGGAAGCTGCTGAATTGTTAGTGCATCCCTATGTGTCAATTTGTCCCTGGATGCTAAATTGCCAGCCTGTGTTGTGGCCACGTTTGTGGCCCCTGCTCTTCCCAACTTTCTTGTGCGACTCTTGCACTATATATGCAAATTGCTCTTGCCTTCCATGCTGATGTTGCTGCATCAAAGAAATTATCAGAGTAAGTCTGATTAAATTTAGGAAACTACAGCTTGTTCTTTACTAACTTGTAAAGCTCAACACCTTTGTGTTGCTAAGTGGTAGTGGATGTTTTCTTTATAGATGCTACATTAGATACTGTGTGCTTAAACATTTAGGGGTAGGTGATTAGTTATTTCAGGTGTTAACATTTGTTATGTTTCAGCTTGAATCTTCAATGCAATTCTTTGAATACTTCTGTTTTTATTAAATTTCAGACTTTATATGAACAATGCAACAGTGGTAAAAGTCTTGATGTGTCTGCATTTGCAAAACTTGGAAGTCAAAAATCACGGACAACAAAATAATATACTGCAGCTCAAGATACAACAGGGATGTCTGGTTTGTGCTGCTAGTTTTTTTTTTTTTTAAAGGACACTCACAGTGTAAAGTTTGCATTTTTTTTAAATAAATGTTTTTCATCTCTCCTGATAATGCCATATATAATTAAAAAAAATGAATGCTTTTCACTGTGCTGTCTCTTTTACTCTTTGCATGCCACTTGCATCTAGCAGTGAAAATTGCAATTGGTGTGTATAGTTTTTGTTACTGAAAAAGGCACTGCAGTGTTTGGATTATAAAAGGTTGGAGATTCTTATGCAAGTTTTTATTCCCCTGAAACAAAGGGGGTGTTCCTCCTGAAACAAAGCCCAAAACACCAATTGGTGGACTTGAAAAATCTGCAAATGTCTCCTGAAATATTTTGTAACAGGAACACAGAGTATCGTGCTTTGCCACCATATACAATGATAATAAAAAAAAAAAAAGCAAAAAACTTTTAGGGACATAAGCACTCTGTTTATATAGAAGTGATTTACTTGCAGTAATGGTAGATAAATGTAAATGTCAGGTGTTTTTTTCTGAGTGGTTCCTTTGATTAGTGGCATGGTGGAAACATTAATATTGTTCTGAAAAATAATGTAAATAAAATGGCTTTTGCTCTATTAAAATGCTACTGCTTTATAAATTCACTGTGCTTCTCAAATTTCTAAATAATAGAAGAGTGACATTCATGTTGGTCAGAAATTGCTAATTAGGACTTTTAAAAGTTTTATACTAACCTATTTAAATAAGAATCCTATGCAGGATTCTATTAGTGGTTTATACAGGTTTTGCTGTCCCTGTAAGCTACAATGGATATAAGAGTATAGATTTTAAATTTATTTAAATCATGGAGAGATTAAAATAACATCTAACAATTTTCATTTTGAATCGAAAATCTTGCTTTCAACTTCATTACAGCTTCTATCCTGTTTGGAATCGCCATGTTTTAGAATATTTTGGAGCTCTAGACTCTTTTCTGATTGCTTTTATTAGTTTTGCTCTTCCTTCATAGTAGTACTGTACTTAAAGATGCCCAAATTGGCTCCTTTATTATAAGTCTATATGAACTAGAGTATCTCATAGCCCTTGATCAGTGCTGAGAAGTTGAAGGACAGTACTAGGAAAGCTTCCCATGGTAACTTACGGATGTTAGATGAAACCAGGACTGAATTCAGCAACTACCCTGACGTGTTACAGCTTTTTACATTTAAATAAGTTTGGGTAACCCATTGGGAAAGAATATCTTTATGGAATGCTTCAGGAAGCCCTAAGTTGAGTGGGTTTTGTCTTTTACTGTAAGCATAACCTAAATGCTCATGCCTTGTTTTCCTCTCCCTCCTTGCCTCTTACCCACCCACAGAAAAGGTAGGTGTCTGGGGAGGAGGGAGGGATCTTTAGATTGCCTGGCTTCCCAGACTTGTTGGTTTTGTTTTTTGGTCTCTAAACATTAGGCTTCTCCAATACCAGTATGTTACTGCTGGTGGTTCCTGAGTCTTTCATTTCCATCCCTCAAGATGTCGAGGATCAAAAATCTGAATGGCTTGGGGGTGTGCTGGTTACTTGTTAGTCTAAATCTGTAATCACGTGCTAGAATGTGCAGAGTCCCTGGAAGAAGGCGATGTAGCTGAGAAATCTCCTGGCAGAAGCTTGATCCTGTACTGGAACTGTCTGAATTCTTCCAGCTGGTGTCTTGGAAGCTAAAGCTGACTTAGGTTGGTTGTCTGTGGTGGGAACACTGCTTGTCCCTCCTGCTGGAGGCTTGCAGAGCAAATCGCTCAGTGCCCTGGGAAGATGCCGCTGCAGTGCAGAGAGTCTTTGCAAAGGGCTCTGAGCATGTAAGCATGATTTTAAGGATGTAGAATTCATTCCTTGAGGATTTTGTTCCCTTTGACCTCCTCAAAGGGCAGTTTGCATCGTATAATACACATGTATTAGCAGCACTGATTTCTTTGATGTTATCTGTCCAGGTAAATATATACTTATGTGTACAGGTGTGTGTACTTATATGTATAGGCCTGTATAGTTATGTGCATACTTTCTTTTAGTGTTTATGGGGGATCATTTTTTACTGATATTTTCAGATGAGGAAAATACTACCTTTTATCCATGGTAAATGCAACTGGTTCTGCAGTGTTCAAGTGGCAGGCCTGCCAGCTTTGTATGCCATGACTCTTCAGCTCTGCACACTTGTTCAGTCTCTTCCTGGATGTACCTACTGTGCAGTATCAGAATTATTTACATTGTTCATAACATTATCACCACATCTTGATCTGAAATCTGTAGCAGGCAGGAGAGCTAGATGTCCCTCAGCAGCAGTACTGAGGGGGAGACCTTACTGTAGTGTGTGTTCTTGTTACCTCCACTGGATAAGCTGACTACCGCTTAGCAGAGCTTTTAGTCACTCGATAGCACTACAAAAACTGAAGAGTGAGAGAAGAATCACACTTTATTCTTGAATAATGAATTAAACTTAAGTATCGCGTTTCTTTTGCAAATTTGAATGATAAATTTTAAACTCTTTTCAGAGTTTACTAATATGCTAAAATAGTGCTTCTCATTAGGTAGAGTATTATTCTAAGTTCTCTCATATTTGTTTAATTCTCTCATTCAAAGCAGCAAAACCATTTCTTAATCCAACAAATACTGTTTTCTAATGAAAGATTCTTTTCTTAATTTTAGCAGACTTCTGCTTAATGTCTGTATTTTAAAACTAAAGCTTCAGATGCGGGTTTTAGGTCCATCCGCTTGTGCTAGAGCAACTGCTTGTAAAAGAGCGTTAACTGTTCTGGTGTGTGCTGCTTCTGTGTGTGTTTTGGCCTGTCTTCCCCCTGTATTTCAGGTTGCTTAATCTCTGCAGTCCATGGATCTCCTGGGATACACAGGAAGAGTGACCTGCAGTAGTAACTACCCCTGATCCTGGCTCTTCCTGCCTCAGCCTGGTCTGGGAAGAGAGCTGAAGCATCGGGATGGGAATGTGAGCTCACCCCAGCGGCAGAGCGCTGCAGGAACACACAGCTCTGAGGAGCCCTCCTTTTCGTAGGGTCAGTCATGGAATGATAAACTTGAGTTTGACCCAGCTGTCATTATATGAAACATGATTATAATTGGGCCTCTATAATCTGTGAAGGAAAAAAAGGCTATTCTGTATTTTTAGGGGGGAAAAAATGACAACTGTCCTTAATGGTCCTCTCCTTTTTTCTTTTTTCTTTTTTTTTTTTTTTTTTTTTTTTTTTTTTTTTTTTTTTTTTTTTTTTTTTTTTTTTTTTTAAATCCCAGATACTAGTGTTCCTTTGGAAGCTCACTGGTATTTTAAGCATGATGAGCACAAGCTAATTGCATTCAGCAGAATTTTAGAGATGAAAAGCTTCAAGTTACTGAAGACAATATTAATACTCTGTACCTTTCACACTTCAGGTAGCTGGGAACCAAGGGAATAGGATCTGAGGCACTGTCTCTATTTTTTGCTGGAGAGATTGAACTGACCATCAGAAAAGTTGCAAAAATATCTGTAGAAACATCCTTTTGCTGGCATCAATGTTTTCTAGCTACTTCTATAGACTACACTTGAAATATTTCTGCATAACTGTTCAACCATTATAAGCAGTATATGCTGTTTTGTTTTGCTACTGCTTAGTGTTGAAAGAGAAGAGAAACAGCTGCCGTGTGTGTGTGTGTGTGTGTGTGTTACCCTTCCCATTCCAAGGACTGCTGAAGAACTTGCAGGAAATAGAGCTGGCGTGAACAGGAGCTTGTGAAAGGAGGACTGGGGCTGATAAGCAGCGGTGGATTGTCATCAGTCATCCCTCTTGCAATTTTCCATTGTGAATGAGCAATTAATTTCTACCCCCTCGGTTGCACGATGCAAGATACCTGTTTGTCAGCTGCATTTTACTGTCCTTCACCTCATTGCTATTTGTTTTTGCTTTACAAAATTCCCTTTCCTTCGACACTCTGTTGGGCTCAAGGTGTGTGAAGTGTGTAGTACCTTTTAAGGACAGAATCATAATCTTGAAAATGTTGGGTAACACAGGTTGCTGCTTAAAGCTTTCTCAACATTACAAAATACCCATCTTGTCTTACTGTCTTCTACCCTCAAGCCACAGTTCAGGACCATGGGCATGTATAAAATGGGAAAGAAGGTGGCCACCTAATCCAGATCATAGCATGTCTATTTGTAATCTCTCTCTTGTTGGAGGGTATTGTGCTATGTCAGATAGTACTGAGAGATTGCAACTGCACGGAGACGAGGAAGGTAAATGTGAACATTTTGTTAAGTTCCCATCAGTAACTCAAGCTCAAAAAAGGAATTTGGATACTCGCATTCCATTTTAAATCTGATACTGTGACCAAAGAACCTTTCCTCAGCAACTAACAAATGCCTAATCACAGAGGGATGCCTGCCTTGAATATTTATGGATGGGTATAGCGTTGCTCAGCCTGAGCAACTTAGCTTCTATTTAAATACTGCTGAATTTCAAAGATGAAAGGCAATAATATTTAAAGTTGAAAGCCTCTGGTCTGGTAGTCCATTCTGATGTACTAATGCACAGAATTTAGCTCTTCACAAATGTGTGAAGAAAATGAGTGTGTGTATGCGTGTACACTTTTATAACTCCTTGTTCTCAGAACACTTGCCAAAAGAAAGAGACAAGTCCTATTCTTGTGGCCCTGGAGGGCTCAAGCTCCTCTTCCTCCCCAGGCTTGGGGGATGGCGGTTGTCACCCCCGCTGCTGAACGTTCAGTTGGGCAAGAAGGGAATGGTAAAGCCACTAATGCAAGAGAACACAGAGGGATGATGTGATTTGGTGTGGAGTTAAGTCAAACGGTCCCTCCCGTGGGCCTCCGTTCTTCCCTGAAGTACTGGGTAGTACTTACATGATAAATAATCAAGCCTAGATTCAGTATCCAAACAAAAATCAGCCAGCTCAAACTTTAGTTGTAGTCTGCCTCTGCTTATTCATAGGCACCTCAGCAAAGGCTATAGCCTAACTGTCATAGGTGCCAATTATGTGACCAGGCACATGGCAAGAGCTGAAAACTAAGTAGCGCTTCCTTCCCACTGCCTGGGCCCTCACGTTGTCTTGCTGCTCTGTTGGCTTGAATTCTCAGTGAAAGTGAAAAAAAATACAAACATAAAATAAAAAAGTAGCATCTTGGGCATCTTTTCATGCTAAAGAGAGAACTTACCATTTTCAGTTATCAATGTTTGGTTATACAACAATATTTCTTAATGAATATATCCCCTGCAAACTCAGTTATCTGTGACTACTTGGCAAAAATCACTGAGCCTGTTGACGTGTCAGGAAGCTTGCAGATGCCCTGGCTTGCTCACTTCTGCATGAAGAAAGTGGGGAATCTTCCTGCAAGATAAAGGCAATATAGAGCAAAGCAAGCAATGCAGTATGATAACCTGTAGGAAAGAGAACTATACACCTGTACCAAAACAGAAGGAGGCTTTACTCTGCCTGCTCTATAAACTTTCATGGGAGTTGTTGATATGAAACCTGAGATAAAAATCTGACTCCTCACCTCATTTCCTCCCTTTGGCGGGTGGAATGGGCACAGCTAAACAGTGATGCAATTCTAAGACGCCAGCTCTAATGAGATGAATTGCTAAAATCCAGGTAGCTTTTGCAATTAAGGAGATGACTAATTTAAGGGAAAATATTGATGCTAATATTCTGAACCCTTAAACACAGGAGAAGTTCAATGTTTAAATGTGACTAGCCCACTGATTTTTGAGTCTTATTAAGATCTCTGGCTTGTCTCTGTATCCTCTTGGAGATGGGCATGTTATGTGGTAAGTGCAAGTGAACTTGGAATACCTGCTTGTTACATGCTTTGCCCATTTATCTCAATTTTCTTCCCTGTTTTACATAGTTGTTGAAAACCAATTAAATACAATTAAGTGGTGGATGTGGTGGATGCTTATTGTGTGGTCTTGAATAAGTTGTTTCTGTGAGTCCTCGCTCCCTGCATTCTTTGTTTGCTTGCTTTACAGTTTGGCAAAAAAGTTGTTTCTTCTATGAATTTGGCTCCCTATGTGGGAAGGATAGAGCTCTTGGTATTACCACCACTAAGTGGCATGATGCTTTGAAGCTATCCTGTTAGGAGTGTTTGCTACCCAGGAGTTTCTTGTGGGTGTTTATGTAAGGGGTCTCTGAAGGGGTGCAGAGCTCCATGCAGCAGAAGGCAGCGACGCCCCCTCTGCTGTGGACAGAGCGAGGTGGGTGCTGCTGCCATGGTGGCGCTTGGGCTCGAGCGAGGCAGCGGGAATCACTGGAGAAAATCCACCCCTTAGGCAGAGGAAGGCCTGAAACCTACGTGTTGCACTTTGCTCCTGACTGTGCTAACTATTAGGCTATAAAGCAAAGCAAAACTTCTGTAGCCACCTCAGCTATATGGGATTTGGACATACCTAGTCCAAAGCTTTGCTGCTGAGGCAGCATTTCAAAATTTCCAATGGTTTTGGATAAAAGTCTGCTGCTCCTTTTTGTTAGGACAGTGATGCCTGTGGACATGTACAGTGGCAGTGCTGTAGCACTTTTAGTACTGTAGTACTCCTACATGTAAAAGTACCTGTAGAATAGGAAAGTACCCACTAGAATACCCAAATAATGAGAGCAGCCACAGTTGGGGAATTCAGCAGATCTTCAGTACCCAACTCCAAGGCTGAACTTCTATCTGACTTTTTTAGTGTGACCCTGAAAGTTTTAGCAGAGATCTAATACTGCAAAGGTGAAGACACTTCAGAACTGCGGGGGGATGCATGCAAATACTAATTAAGAACTGATTTTTTTTTTTTTTTTTTTTTTGGAGGGGAGGAAGACTTTAAACCCTAAGCTTTCAGCACCTTGTACTGAGTTTGGGAATGCTTCCGTTGTTCCTATGCCTCTTGTCTTTGCTTTTCTTTCTGGCAGTCTTCTCTTCCTGTAAAAGTAAGTTATCTCCATCAACATTTCATGAAGAACTCAGTCTCATGCTAGAGCCTTTCTTTGTCTTGTCCAAAAGAAATGTTTAAAGTTGATATGCTAATAGCAGCCTAGAATGTTAAGAGTTATAGGGAAAGGAAGACAGAACAGAATACTGACATGCTGCTCTATGAATACAGAGTGTACTTGTATTTTGAATAGTGTCCAGATTTCTTAGAAAATGATCCTCTAAAACTAGAGAATAGACTATTAAACAATGACAATGTTCCAAGAGATGAAAGAACTTCCATATAAGACTAAATTGCCTCAGAACTGACCTAAGAAACAATATGACTTTGAGGGAGAGGCAAAGTCAGATTTGTATAGAGTTAGGATCTTCTGGGAGGTGTTTAATAAAGTGATCAGTCAGAATTCTTAAGCAGATGAAGGGATTATATTGAGGTTTTGTATGTAGAATATGATTACATTTGAGATGAGGCTAGTGTAGGATGTTGTGGAAGCCAAAACCGTAAGTGTGTTCAAAAAGATTAGATGTGTTCAAGGAGGTTAGGATGATCCTTGGCACTGAATATAAATGGGATGGATGTAACCTCTGGCTCGGGAATTCCCTTTTAAACCTCTGATCCCAGGAGTCCGATGCTTTGCCAAAGATAGAATCACTCACCTTGAGCTAACCTTGCTTATATGTTGTCTGTTGGGGTTCAGTGTTGGAAAGAAGATATTGGACCACATGGACTTGTTCTCTGACCCACTGTGGCAAAGCTTAGGTTCCTTAATGAATTCCCATGGTTGAGGTTTTTTGGGTAGTAGGTGTTTGATTTCAATCTCCCCACCTATCAACATGACACTTTTCGCAAGCAGCATTCAAATGTGCTTGATTAGATGCATGAGTATCATTTGAAAAGCAATCATGTTTTAGCAGGCATTCTGTGTACTAGGAATGGCTTAACTGTATCTGTACAATGTTATCTCGCATCCCACCTTCATCTTCTGAGCCAACATCTCAAGCAGTCAAGCAAATTGTGTAACTTCACTGTAACTTCCCCGCTGAGATCGCATACCCTCGGAATGGCTCTGTCAATCGGATCACAACAAGGTTTTTGTCTTGATGCAAGATGGGAGAAAGCTGCTGCGAAATCAAGTAGCAGAGTAATCAGCTACAACTCTGCGGTAGGAGAGCACCTCTGGGCCGCTGCTTACGGGTTTGCTCTGGTGGACAGAAGTTCAGGTAAGGTCCTGTAGATACGTTGTGCCCCTCTCAGCGGGGCTGCTAATCAAGAACTCGTGGCTGCCGTAACACTTTGCACACACTGCTAATAGTGCTGACTGCTACTGTGGTAATTCTGCCAGCAGCCTTGATCATTCAGGTGGCTGTGGTCCAAAAACCAGGCTGCTACTGGTAAGGTGTTTTTTTTTTTTTTTTTTTTTTTTTTTTTTTTTTTTTTTTTTTTTTTTTTTTTTTCCATTCTTTTCTCCATTTCATGGGCAGGTCTACTAACCAGTCCTGCAAAACTTGTTTAACTAGGCCTTTCCCTTGCACAGTTCCTTGTGTGCTCAGGCTTCCCACAGCACGTTGCCTCATATATTGCTCTATGCATGTATTGATTCTCCATTTTAAAGGTATAACTGGAAGGTTTTCAATCTTGGTTACATTGGGAAATGCCAGTTCAGTAAGTTCAGGGTGTTCCTTTCAAGTTCTCCTGAGTTTCACTTTTGACAGGTGGGACTCCTGCCTTAATTCCTTGCATATGGGCTATGCATCCTGCAGCCAAGTCCTTTTAGGATCTGAGATAACCCCACTGAGAGACGTGGAGCCCTGCAGTGTTTGCCATCTGCTTTGTGGGGGTCTGCTGCTATGTCGGGGTGTTACATCTTCCCTTCCCCCTTCAGTGACTCTGGTATCTGGTGCATCAAGTGTATTTTTGAGTTCAGGGAGGTTCTGGTTCATGTTAAAACTAGTGGGGGAAAAAAAAAACTTTGCAAACTGGACATGCAGCTTTTGGTGCTCAGCAGAAACCTGTGTTTTCTGCAAAAATGATGTACATAGAAACTGGTTGTGTAATAAATTGGATATTGCTAATGCATGGGCGAGTTGTAGAGGAAACCTAGTGCATCTAAGCACATTTCTGTAACAGCTTACTCATCCTACTTGCTTATGGTAAACAGGAATTATTGCAAGTGCAATCTTGCTCATTTTGCTTAGCCAAAATATTGTATCTTGGTCTTTTAGTTTTGCAATTATAATAATAGCTTATGTTTGTATTGAGATAAGGTGCAATACATGTAAATTGATATTTTCATCTTGCACATCTCTTAGAACATTGTAGTTTAATAATGAAGAATTTCCTTCCGCAGCTGAAGACATGAACACATCTGCTTTTATAGGAGAACTACATTGCAGCCAGTGGTGTAAATAAACCAAATTAAAGGGGGTGGGGAGGAGAAATCGAGGAAAATACCCTATGTTCTCCCTTGTAAGATAGCCTGAGCTTTGCTGTATGGATAGAAAAGCTCTGGTGCCCCTCTGCCCAAATTTTTCCTGCCTCTTTTGGGTCCTAAGTCCTTATGACAGCGCTGGCTTTTAGCTTAAATCACCCTGTTTCCCTGGAGCACCTCCCCTCTGGTGCCGCCGCGGGATGTGAGCGGGTGCTCCCTGCTCTCCTGCTCTGCCAGGTCAGTCACGCTCTTTTGCAGAGCGTTTTCTTGAGCTGCTTAGTAACCTGTATCTTTCATATGTGCTGGTTGGCCACACTCAGAAAAGAGAAGTTGAGAATAGACGTGTGTTTCAGAGGACTTACCAGGTGCCTTTTAGGCGGAGATAACATTATTCTGTCTTTCCTGCAGTGTATTTCTGCACAATCTGTAGGATGCTTTTTGCAGGACGGGGAGGACTTTAGCACAGCAACAATCAAAGTGACTAATGCAT
>VZSV01000006.1:1335140-1366101 GCA_013398735.1 Nothocercus julius
CCAGGAGAAATTCAATTCTTGGGTTTCATTCCAGGTTCTTGACCTACCCTTTGCACTACTCAGTTTACTCCAACTTGTTTCACTCCTATCCTTGATGATATCCACCTAGTCTTAAATTATTGCTCTAGACGTGAGGATGATGCAAAACAGGAAGCAATAAAGTTCATTAGAAAGCTACTTCTGTAACGAAAATGTTGACTCTAACAGCTATTTCAGGAGGAGGTCCAGCAAGAGCTTCTCTTCAGCCTGCTACTGTCTTGCTGGTTCATGTAGTTGCTTTCACTCTTCTCACTTCAACCACTAATAATAACTTTTGGCACAACAACATGGTCTGGATTGCATATGTATCTGGGTTGCCTTTGTTAATTAGCAAAAATGAGCCCAAATTTGTGTCTGCTCTTGAGAGTTTCAGGGGCTATATGGTTTAAAAAAAAAAAAGTCACTCTTAAAATGTTGTCAGAGCCATTTTCTTTTTTTTTCCTCTTTTCTTTCCATCTAAGAAGCCAGTCTGCTGTAATGATGCAGCACTGGGTGGTGCTTGGTGCCTTGGTTAATGATACAAGGCTGTGTTCTGCCCTGCCCTGCTGGCCTGAACGGGCTCCCTGGACAAGCTTGCTAAGACCGCTCTTGCCATCTGCCTCTAAAATGATTTTGGACAAGCACTCTGATTTATTTGTGCTGTTCCTTGCCAGTATCGAACAGATCATTACAAGCAGTTCTTTCTCTTATTTCACTTCAATTTTTGTCTATCTAGAGCAGAATATATTCTTCAGCACCAATGCAAGCTCTGAACTGCCCCAGCTGCTCCCTTGTGCAGTAGATTTGGGTGTCATCCTGCTGGTTGCAGAGGAACCAGGAGTCTGAGGAGTTTAGTCTCACGTGAGATCAGAAATCGCCCCTCTCCTCAGGCTGCCACTCGGACATGGCACCAGATTTGCCCCAGAAAGTTCTCAGTAGGGGTCAGGACTTGCTGAAAGCCGAGCACTCCAGCCTCTATTTGCTTTGATTTACACACATGCAATTAAAATGTGTTGCTTCCTTCTTGACTTTGCGTTAAAGACTTACACTTCTAATCTGAGTTGTGGTTATGTATCCGAATCAGAGAGACTGGGCTTCAGACTAACCAGCTGCATCCAGAAAAAGTTTGCTACCTCTGTGGTTATCAGTGTCCCAAAGTGTCACAGTCAGAACAAAGCAATGCAGTGTGTGGGCTGTTTTTCTCTCAATATGGTTGTCAGGATACGTTGTCAACCCTGGTGTTCTAGAGCAATACATCTCAGCCCGGGGAACATCAAACTGATACTGGCTTTAGTGAAGGGATTAAGATAAGCTGAGTCACCAGTGCTTTCTTCTTTAGACTAGCCCGTATTTTTGACATATAGCCATGGGCTGGTATTTTCTAAGTACAGTTTCCATACAGTCTGCCAAGGCTTTACAATTATTGGAATCAAGATTTTTCTTTAACTTTTTGATTTTCCAAAATCTTCAAGATATGTACCACAGATCTTTGGAATGCTTTTATGTAGAAAAGCTCTAAAGCAACTAAATTGAAGAGCTAAGCTAGGTACTAAGTTACAGAATTAGTTTTAGCTTACCATTTTTAAGGAACCATTGTGGTCCTTGTCTGCTAAAAGGGATAGGTGCCTTTGACTTTTGGCAGGCGCAGTGGTGATGGGTTTATGGTTGGACTTGATCTTGAAGGTCTTTTCCAACCATAATTATTATTCGATTCTATGGCTCAGATTTACCATTATTCCATATATAACGATGTATAATACCTATGTATACAGGTATTACTAATAAATACAGTGTATGTCTTAGTCTGCAATAGCTCTAGTCTTATTGCTAATGCTTTCCAAAGCTGTTCAGAGGACAAGTCAGGCCGAGCCAACCTGATTGCCTGTTATGATGAAATGGCTGGATTTGCGGGTGGATGTCGCTTACGCTGGTGCTAGCAAGGCTTGTGCCAGCCTCCCGCACTGCTCGTGCTGCCAAGGTAGGGTGTCACAGGCTGCGTGGTTGGGCAGCAAGGTGGGGGCTCGTCACCGGCCCTGGCCCCCCGGCGCCTGGCGGCGGGGACCCTGTCTCGGCAGCTCCCTGCTTGTTTCTGAAGCTCAGCGAGCAGGAGGGCGCTGATCCTGCAGGGCCTCGCGGGGGAGCTTTTGCTAGACCTGGGGGCTGGACAGGTCTTGGTGTCACAACTGCGACGGGGTGACGGGATGGCACGTTGTTAAGGGCAGATGTCGGATGCTTTGGCATCAGCCGGTAGCTTTCAGAGGAAGGAAAGCACTACTATAGCTGGAAGGTGCTTTTTTTTTTTTTTTTTTTTTTTTAAATCCATCCTCCGGGGAAATCCCTATTTCTGTACTGCTCTACCTGCCCCCAGTTTAGGCACCCTAGTCTGCCCTAAATCACAAGACCCTCTCCTACAGTATGTATCCTATGCCCTTTTAGCTATAGGATGTTATAGGATGATGAGCCTTGAACAGACCCGAATGGAGAGAAAATAGAGACTAGTTTGTCTGCGAGCTCCTGTGATGTAAATCCTGCTTTGGGATCTACGGAAACCCTGGCAGTTACTTACCTGAGCCTAGAGCAGCTGCTGCCTACTGGGCTTGAAGGCCCGGCCTGACCGCTGTGTCCCAGCAGCAGAGGTGAGCAGGTTTGCCAGCCCCCTATCCCATAATTTCCTTGTCCATTAAGGCACTTTTTGCCTTGTCCATCAAGGCACTAGAATATTTTCTTCCTTTCTCCCTCATATCCCTGCTTCCCATCCTTTTTCTTCCCTCTAATAATTGTTTCTGACACTATCAGCCATGATTTAGCTACTAAAGTCACAATCTGTTTGATGGGCTGGTTTGTGTCCAGAATGATCTCTCTCTTTATCTTCTAAACCACCACCTGAAGTTAGATGGAAGTCCAGATTTGAGAGCAACTGCTTTAGCCAAGGCAAAGAGAGTCTCTTAAAAGCGCTAGTCACCTTGCTGCAGTTGTCTGGTTCACAGATTACATGGGTTGACTCCAAGCAAAGCCTCTCAGCAATATCTCAAAGGTGCATTCTTGAGGCCATCAGTATTGCATAGTTAATGGAAAGGGCTGAGGTTCAACAGGAATCAGGATGTGGCCTTGTCTAAAGATGGTGGAACTTAGTCACTTGAAGGAGGGAGAGCTGGAGCCGTCTGACAGGCTGCAGGCGTTGGAGCTGTGGCCCAGAGGCGTTTCTGTTTGGCTTTGACTGGGCTGCTTCAGGCTTATCAACAAAGGAATAAGCTGTCAACTACAAAAAGCTTCCATAAAGGATCTGTCCTATAAAGTGAAAAGAAGAATAGGAACAACCTCTAAGCTCATCCTGGGACTGTGCCTTGGCTGGCAGGGTGTGTGGAGAGGAATCCTGAAAAAGGGCTTTACGTCTCAAATCTACTGCTGGCTTGTGTGAAAGCGTGGCCTGTCTAGGCGTCAGCTTTACTCTCTACCTGCTACGTCTAACTTTACTCAAGCTTAGTGGTGTGAAACGTAACGGTGGCATTGCTGTCATAGATACGGTTTTTCTATTCACAGCCTCACTGAAGATCTCGTTTTTCTCAGTGATTCATCTCGTCCATACCTGCTCTGCAGCATACAAAATTTCACACTGATAAAAGGCTTTAGCCAGTTTAGCAGAGTGACATCTGCCTAAAAGGATGGGAAGGAATAATGCTGTTGTCATGGGATCGACTGTTTGCACACTAAATGATTTCTGTTGTGATTAGATCCTCCGAGGCCTAAGCTCTATTGAAGGAGATGGATAATCGCCCTGTGGGACTGCCAGTCATTTTGAGAAACACGGAAGCGGCAGCTGGAAACAATCACCCTTACGGGAGTCTAGCGCAGGACACAGCTCGCTGACTCTATAAGGGCCTTATGCCCCATCCACAGCAGCTGGACTTGGTGAATGTACAAATCAGATGACCGCTGATTTTTTCATTAACTATTTGGAGAAGAAATATTGGAGGGAGTAGCTTAGCTATTTCACAGGGAGAACAAAGATGTCTCACTCAACATTCCCGTGTTTGGTCTTGAGGGGAAAGCTACACCAGGGTCTCCAGCCTTCCTCTGCAGTCTGTAGTACCTAATTTAGATCTTGCTTCAGACACTCTGAATCCACATGCAGTTTGAAAGCTCAGATATCAGCTTGGCAAGTGGTGCCATCATCATCTAATTTCTCTTGTCAAGCCACTGAATCTATTGATTTTCTGTAAAAAAGTTGTGATTTTTGTCCTGTGAACGTAATCTTCAGGAACAGTCCTGAGTCATCCTTCTGAGAGGACACATAAACCATCCTGCTGGTTTGTGTGTCAGAAGAAAACAATTCCTCTTCTTTAGCGTCCAAGAGATGAGCATTTAACAGCTGGTATCGGCACAGTTCACACAATCACTGAGAAATGGGCTCTACTGTCCATTTCTGTGGTGTGTTCTAATGACCTTCAGAGCCCTGTGGACTATCCTCCACTTGGATGCAATCTCTGGACTCTCCCTTGGGCTGCTTCAGCCCCAGCTTTGCTCCTCGGTCCACCCCTCCTTCTCCATCCTGCCCAATTGCTCAATCCATGACACAAGGACTTGCCTGCAAATCCCACTGCATTTCTCTTCCCGTTTTCTTTCATGTAGACCCATTAGTTTGGTGCCCTGTAAAGGTCTTTATGCCTCACCTTACTCATTGCGTTTCTTCTACTGAGTCCTGTGTCTGGTCTGGATTCTCAATGAGCCCTGCCTGGCCTTTCCCGCACCCATCTCCCCCTCCTTGTAGAACAGCACTGGCCAAAATACTTTTTAGCCTCTATTTTCATTTTCATGTGAAATCCTATTCAGACTAAATTCAGACTGAGGGAATTAACTATAGTAAATGGAAGGTAGGAAAAAAGGTGGCCCTTTTTCTTTCTGCCCTATGTCTGTTGTGTATGTTAATTAGGAAATACAAATTACATCACTGGGGAGAGGTGTACTAAAAAGGGGATCAGTCACAGGTGATGCTAGCTAGGCAGAGCTGCCCTGTGCTCTCTCTGAGACTGTTCTAAGACACAGCAAACCATAAGGTAAAATACAATTCAAGAAGACTGCTTGTGCTTAGCTTCTCTCTTAGCTTCAGTGCGTCTGGTTTCCTTGCAACGTTGACCTTAAACCATTGTCTTCATAGAGGCAAAAGTAAAGAGAAAAATCAAAGCAGTCCTTCTTGATACTTGGTGTCAAATGGGACTGACTACATATTGGCTTTCTGATGTGAACAAGGTCACATTGACCCAGAGATTAACATTTTACATTAATTTTATTTCTTGCATAAACAAGATGGGATTATGTGTGTTTTTGCTGTTGAGACAGTGCATTTAGTGTGCACATGCTGCTGCTGGATCCCAATTAAATGTTAACTACAGACAGCTGCCATATCATTGCTCACTTATCAGGTGTTTTCAATCTGTGATGTCAGCCTGCATATAATTCTCTGCCCTTGAATTTTGCAATTGCATCGGGGTTGTTTGCTTTACCTTTAAGTTGGTTGAAGTAAAATAATGAACTTAGGGAGATCACTGCCAGATCAAAGTCACTGGGTTTGTGTATACAAGTACCAGGTGTGCAGTCAACCTCTTGTTCAGAATTGATCCCTATGAACATTCAAGGATTCAGAAATGTACCTGGATTTGTCAAATTATAGAGGGAGAAAAAACAGCACTCTTGGAATTTGAACACTTATAATACTCTACTGACAGGGAAACAGTTCTCCATTCCTGCTGCCCCTGCTGTTCCCTTTCTTTGTATTGCTGTAGGTAGCAAGAAGTGTGTGTGTGACATGGTACATACAGGGATATTCCAGGAATTATCTTTAAAATAATGAAATAATATACATAATCGGAATTAATCTGTCCCCTAATTGTACTTTCACATCTAGAAGAGCTCCAAATGGGGGGGAACTAGCTAAGATGTATCCTTAAATTTACAGACGGGATTTCTTTTTTGTGCTCATTTTGTGATGACTACAAAGAGCCCCCAGTCCTACTGCTTTACCTGCTTGACAAACACTCCTCAGCATATGCAACAAAAGGCAGGGAAAATAGCACCGGCAGAGAACATCTGATTGTGTAGGAAG
The DNA here is from genome assembly GCA_013398735.1 of Nothocercus julius. Lineage (NCBI taxonomy): Eukaryota > Metazoa > Chordata > Aves > Tinamiformes > Tinamidae > Nothocercus > Nothocercus julius. The sequence goes on from VZSV01000006.1 coordinate 1,341,259, forward strand.
GTCATGTGCATTTTCCTGCATCTTCATACGACATTGTTTCTTTTAGCATTTTGAATCATAATATCAGCTACCCTCAGGTAAGGAATCTCTTGTGACCTGGTTTCTTACAGGCATCAGTGCTAGAGGATAGTAGAAATCGCATTTATTTGCTGGGAAAGATTACTTTGGCATTAGAAATGAAAAGTAAAAATAAAGTCTGAGAATCCTCCCATGTTCTTGTTTTTCTTCCTTTCTCCAAGTAAAAACCTTTTTAATAAGACTTCACTGCCTGAGCTAAGAGCTTAATTCCCTAATAAACAGTAATAATGAGCAGTAATAAACAATAATATATATTTCCAAGAAGTTCTTTTTTATTTGTTTGCTGCTTTTGCTTCCTCAGTTCTTCTCTTCCAAACTTCTCCATCTGTTTGGATTTCAGTGTCAGGATTTAATGCATAACAGAGCGCACAACGACCTCGCTCTTAATCTCACCCTTATCCCTTTCAGCACCACAGCAGTTGCATGACCATGTGGCACTTGGATCATTTTCCTGTGTTTGCTGTAAATGGCTGAGGTGTAATAAAACAGGAACTCTAAGTAACACTTTAGTGCTACTATACTGGGAAGTCATTTACTTTGATCACAGCAATACTTGCGCACACGCTGCTTTGCCAAAATGTTCTTAATATTTCTTAGAACTGACTCTGTTCTTCCAAACATCTTTTCCTCGCTTGTTAGGATGATTAGTGTTGTGGCATTTTCTCCTTTATTTTGCTATTCTTTTGTGGTCTGAAATGACATTTTTGGGCTAGGCATATATTTCTTGATGCTGTATTAACAATTTCTAAACGCACATAAACCCTCAATGCACATTGAAGCACAAAATTCAAACAAAGGCTAAAATAACATAGTTAATGAAACAAACAAAGGCTAAAATAACATAGTTAATGAAACAGCAGAGCCTTTGCTTGGGTCGTTTTTTTCAAACCATACAGTTTGCTGTGAATGCATGACTTCTGAAAAAGTAAAAAGCAGGTTTCCAGAAAACATACTTTTAGATAATCCTTATGGCTCAGTTTACATATTCTAAATTATTTGCTGTAACTTCAGAATCATTTAAAATGAAAATATCTCATTTTAACATTTTAAATAAAATATTTTTTTCACGCATTTGTTTTGATTTCAGTTTTTTGGGGGTTTAAGAGATGACATTAGAAGTTATAAATTGGACACTTCAAGTTGGTGGCTCCCAAAGGGGAAAACCTGCATGAAATGAAAATTTTCACCTCTGTTTTCTCCTGGATGCTTTAATGTTACACAGATAGTTGATCTGGCAGCCAAATTAGCTCTTTGCCCTGTTTCCTAGCTTATCAGTAAGGTGACGTTAGCGTGCCCTATAGCTTGCTATATGCCTATAGCATACAACAATAGCGTGCCGTACAGTCTGCAAGGGAGAGCAAGCGGGAGAGCCGTCCCTCGCGGTGCCGCCTCCGCTGCCCACGGAGCGGAGCGGCAGGTCCCCGGGCCGCGTGGCAAAAGGCGTCGCTGGCAGGGGGTGCAAATGCACCTGAGCGTGAGGGGGAGCACACGGGGAAATGCCTGGAAATTCTGCTGCGGGCTGCAATTTTTTGAGACTGGAAAGGTGCAGTGGGAAGTCAGGTGCCGGTGCTGTGCCAGGCTTAGCCATGCCCTGCAGAGCCGGCCCGAGCTGACGTGCGGGAGGGAACGCGCCCTCCGGGCTCCCGGTAGGTCCCGACTGGAGCTGCTTCCTCCGCACGCAGACAGGGGTTTTGCCCTTCCTGCAGGCCGGCTCTGCTGCCGTTTGACCCCCACCCAGTCCAAGGACATTTTCTTCCACCTCTGGATGGTCTTCCTCCTGGTTCGCCAAACTGAATAGACTGTCTGAGGAACCTGGGGGTGCAAAAGCCGGTCCCTCGGAGCCAGCGGGAGCGCAGACGTCTGAGGCGGAGGACACGCTGTTGGATGTGAGCTATGGGGTTGGTTCAGCACATCTTGTCCTGGCAGCCTTTCCAAAGAGAGCGCTGGGAACAGAGCTCAGGTGCCCCCACACATTTTTCACCTCTGACAGGTCGGTCTCTATCAGCTCCAGCCTCAAATGAGAACAAGTGATGAGCTGTGTCATTTGCGCACAGTTGTGAGATTGCATAAAACATGCTTAGCAAGTTATGTGCATATACAGAATATGAGGTTTAACATGAAACCTCATGAGCCTGAAATTCATACCTTGGGATGTGAGCATTTGCTGGCTTTGCTCCGCTGCACGGTAGTGTGTGGCCAAGCGGGAAGAGTCCTGGCCTGCCTGGCCAGCAAGAATCCTCCAGACCTGCTCAAAGGAGAGTCACAGCACAGGTGGCGCCAAGGACTGGCTTCATGGAAGGAACAGCCTTTCCTGCTCGACTTGAGAAATAGTAAGTATATAGAGGAAGAAGGAGAAAAAGGAGGAGAGGTGTGGATCAACTGACCCTTGCTACTGACTCTGAGCAAGCGATGCAAGTCCTGAAGGTCTAGATGGTTCAGTCTGTGCAAGCTTAGGTGTATTCTCATACAGTTGTGAAACACCCATATCATCAGGGAGGCTGAAAGGATCCTTTAGTGCTACTCTAAACACTCTACAGGAGTATTTTTTTTCCTTCCATTTCTGTCTGCACCTTCATACAAAGTCTGCAGTTGTGCTAACTGATTTGGACTTTGTAAAACCTTTAGTTGTTTTTACACTAATCCTACCTTACTGAACATGATTTCAAGTAAATGGCTCAACTCCAAGGTGTCTCTTCTTTTCAGAATGGTCATTTTTCATACCAGACAGGCTCTGTATAATCGTTCTCTAATACACGTGTTTCACAGTGTATCTAAGGAGAAAAGGTATGTCTCCACTGAGTTACAGGGGGCAGCTTCAAAGCTGGTGCTTTCAGCGGGCGTCTGTGAAAGAGAAAGGTCTTCTGGTAACCACTAACAGCTAGGAGCACTCATTGCCTATGGCCAGATGAAACCAAGTGTTACTGAATTGTCCCAAGGGAGAATATTATGGTAAGACTAGAAGCATGTTTAATTTCTTGTCCCCTGTTTTATAATGTTTGACATTAGTACATTGCATACATTTTGATTTCCATTGCTCTAATGATCTTAAGATTTCCTGAAACACTCCGAGTTTCCACTGACCTTAAAATAGCTGTAATTTTAAAAAAAGTGATTAAATGCAGATTTTCCTGAGACAAACTGCGCCAGAATTCTCTCTCAAGAGCATGATTTCTGCAGACCTGCTTGTTTTTAAACAGGCTTAGGGCTGTTTTTTCAGAGTGACAGGAATACCATAAGTGCCAGAGCAAGTAGCAGTTGAGCTAATAATGTTAAAATCTCAGTAGTGAATAAGCGCAGCACTCATTGCCTGCATATGTAACCCAGAGGAAGGTCTGAATGTCTTTCTTTCAAACTAGCAGTCAGTGACATGGAAGTGCTTGTGTCTTGTGGGTACCCTTGACTTGGCACATAACTCACATCTCTACTTAATATTTGCAAAAAATGTTTATCCTCTCATAATCTGTTTTTATTAAATATACTCAGGTTTATCTTTTCCTTCTTTCTCTCCGTTTTCAGGCTTGCATTATTTAAAGGCTTTGGGATCCTCTGCTCTGAGCACCCTGGTTCTTCCCAGCCAGGGACATTGACAATCCCACTCCGGGCATGAGAGCCTGAAGGTAGTTTTCCTAGATTAATCCACCTGCTCAAAACCATACTGTGCCATGACTAAGTTTTCACAGCCTTTCTTTTTGACTCCTGCCTGGACTCCATGGTTATGAGAAAACTGGTTCTTCCCTGGAAGTATCTTGGCAGTAGAGCTTCATGCTCAGAGATACAGGGATTTCCTTCACAATTCCCAGCAGGTACACACGACTTGGCAGCTTTTCCTCCTTCCCAGCTTTGTCAGACCAACCTTTTCCTACTGGGCTTGGAACCGGGGTGTCAGACTGGATGAAGACATGGAGATTTGTACATACAGGCTCCCTCAGTCATAATTATAAACTGATTGTGAAGAATTAAAGCCAAATAACATAGATCTTTTTGCGAGATTCTAGGTAATCTCAGTTTTAAGAAAACCCCAGTGTTGAGTTGCAATAGAGATTCTGTTTTTTGGGTTTTGGGTTTTTTTTTTTTTTTTTTTTTTCAGTCTTACTAGATACTAAATTTAAGAGTGATTAATACACAAGTTATCCTATGGCAGGTTTGGGCATGCTGATTTTAACATAGGGAAAACTCGGTGAGACTAGTCCTACACCCCAGCAGAAATTACTTGCACCTCATTTATCTCAAAGTAAAATGGGGATGCTTGGACTTTAGTTTTTTAGACTCAGACTACTTGTAAAACCTCGCTCATTTTATCAGGAAGTATGTAAAAAGAGCAAAGACCATCTCAAAGCTTTACCCCACATTTCTAACCTGCCATCTAACCTTCACTAGCTAATCCGTGGTATTTATAGAGGGTAATCCCTGGATTAGGCATTTATCTTCAATGATATCAGAGAGACTTACGGTTAATGAGAGTGGTCTCCATATTTGCTACAAGAAGAGGTTTATCGCAACCGTTCATTGCCCTTTGCAGGTTGGGGAAGGGTCCTGGAAGGGTCACCTGCCCAGGTGACGGAGCGACAGGTGGCAGGGTGAAGCAGCAGCATTTTCCAGCTTTGGTTTTTCAAAACCGTGCCCACTCTCTACTTTGTTTTCCAGCACTTTTGCATCTGCTGAGCAATACTAATTGGCATATCTACATTTAAAATGACAGATGGTGCCTGTCCCAGTGCTGATAAGGGCGGCTGTACAAACACTGTCTCCTTGGTGGAGGAAAATGGCTGGAACCATCTGGGAATGAGGTCATTTATCCAGAACTGCGCAATGGCCGCCACGGCCGCGCGCCCACTCACACACGCACGGGCAGACCCTGAGAGAAGCTCACCAATTTTGCTGTTATGAAGAATCGCCCGATGTGCGTTCTGCTTGCTGCGGAACCTTGCCTCCGCGCCGGGCGGCAGCAGCGAGGCGGCCGCAGGGCCTCTGCCGCGAGCGCCGCGGGCCGCAGCGGGCACGTCTGCCAGGGCTGCGCGGGAAGACGCCTCGGACACTAGGCTGGGGGGAGGCCAAGTTCGACCTCTTCCTAGGCAACTCCCCACAGAAGGAACATCGACGGCATTTGTCTAACCGGCCCATTTTTTTTTTACCCAGCTAGGGTGGTTTGTTTGTTTTAGACAGCCAAGAAGGGCTTTGGGGGTTTATTTATGTATCCACACACATGGACAGTGTTGCTTTAGCTTCATAAGAGGCTGAAAAGTGAAGAGGAATTTTCCTGTGGCCACCAGTGCTCTGTGAGAGGAGCATCGTGGAGCTGATGCTTTACCTCCTGAACTAACGTTCCAGTCTTGGATTTGGATACAGCTTCAAATGGCACCTGCTGGTGCTCACATTTAAAACAGCCAGGCTGCACAGAGTTCATAACAAAGCGGCTCCATTCGAGAAATGCTGACAACCCCCCTCCTTTCCTCAGCCAGGGATGGGCACCTGCCAGAAGGGCACGTGGAACACTGCTGCGGTGAGCCTGGCAACCACGGACAGCAGAACGGAAGCGGGAAAACGCAGAGGCCGGGCAGGGCTTTTGGGGGGGAACGTCAGGGCTCCGATTGCACTGCAGTGCTTTGGTCGGGTGCTTTTCTCTAACTCAGGCATCCGAGGCAAAAACAAACCAGGCCTGGCGTCCGCGATACTTTATGTCTCAAGGCAGGGCCTCTTGCAGCAGCCACCGCTCTATTAATTTAATACTGTACTCTGTTGCCTGCATTCAAGAAGATGCTGATTATTTCAGACCTAATCTAGCAAAGTATTTTAAGTGTATGCTCATCTTTATTTACTTGAGAAGATACACTGACTTTCAAAGTAATGCTAAAGATATGCTTAAGTTAAGTGGGATTCTAATTTATATATCCCTTATACATCCCTTATATATCCCTTATACATTTCAGAGGTGAGGGACAGCTATTGGCTTGCTATGCTTACCTGTCTGAGCATAAGTTAAAGACCTTGTTCCAGAGCTTGTCTCCATTTAGTCAGTGCCTCAGTTTTGGACCTGCAGGCTGAGCAGGCTTCAAGTCATGGATGATGCTTCCCTCTCAGCCTAGCCAAAGTAGGTGGCGTGAAATGGAGCTCTTGGTCCTTCTAGCTGAGAAATGAGCCACCTTTACTGCTCATGAAAGATGGTACATGCCACGGGGCAAGCAGCAGATGGGAACCTTCAAGCAAGTTATTGTTTGTAATTGCTATGTCTTTTCAGCATCACTAGGGCCATTAGTGAAATCAAGTTTCCTGGAAAACACCAGTGACCCAATCCCTTCCAGGAAACAGAATGTATAAACTCTCTATAGCAAATCCTGTTCTGAAGCCAGGTACATGTTTATAGGACAATTAAATGTCTGTACAAGAGACAGGAGATCGCTGCATCAAGGTACATTTGCATATATCAGAGTAGTGTGACAGGGTGACCTTAGAAGACAGCTCTCATATACTTAGAGGGTGTTTCCTCTTTGTAGCTTGTATAAAATAATTGTAGAAGACAGTGTCTTCCAGAAATGGATTTGTCTGCAGTCTCACTTTTCAGGAAAGTGGGGTAGCTTACATCGCTATTTAGAAGCAACCCAGTTCCCATACACGTTGTGCACCCACATGTATAATCCAGCATTATTTGTGTATATATGTTGATGCTTGTGTATACATACACTCTGCTGCAAGGACAATGTCAAATTTTCCGCTCTATAGCTAAATTATATCATTCTAAAAAAAAATAAGATTCACTGTTCTGAAAAGTAGAGGGAGGGAATCCTCCCCTCTCCTCAGCTCTGGTGAGGCTGCACCTGGAGTACTGGGGGCAGTTCTGGGCTCCCCAGTACAAGAGGGATGTGGAGCTTCTAGAGAGGGCCCAGCGTAGAGCGACGTAGATGATTAGGGGTCAGGAGCATCTATCGTTATGAGGAAAGACTAAGCGAGCTGGGCCTGCTTAGCCTGGACAAGAGAAGACTGAGAGGGGATCTGATCAACATGTACAAGTACCTGAGGGGAGAACGTAGGGAGGATGGGGCCAAACTCTTCTCGGTGGTGGCCCATGATAGGACAAGGGGTAATGGGTACAAGTTGGAACACAGGCAGTTCCACCTCCATGTGAGGAAGAACTTCTTTCCTGTGAGGGTGCCAGAGCCCTGGCACAGGCTGCCCAGAGAGGCTGTGCAGGCTCCTTCTCTGGAGATCTTCCAAACCCACCTGGCTGCCACCCTGTGCCCCGTGCTCTGGGTGTCCCTACATGAGCAGGGGGGCTGGACTAGATGATCTCTAGAGGTCCCTTCCAACCTCAGCCGTTCTGTGACTCTGTGACTGTCATCAGGAGTAAAATCTAGGGGCTGTGATATATGGATACATGGAAACAACAGCTCAGTGTTCAGGAGTGATGTCTGGGAGACAAAAAACAGAGAGTTTTGTGCTGACACTGTAAACCCATGTTTCCCTAACTCCTACATATTGTGCTAAAAGATCACCTGACTCTACAGACAGACTGCATGAGGCCATGCAGAAGTGAACTGAGAGTTAGTAAATGCATAAAACCACTGTGGTTCAGAAAGTGCCTGGACAGAAATGATTGAAGACAAGCAAAGTACTACTAAAAAAAAAAAAAAAAAAAAAAAAAAAAAAAAAAAAAAAAAAAAAAAAAAAAAAAAAAAAAAAAAAAAAAAAAAAGTATATACATCTTGCAGTTTTCCTGAAGCACTCACATATGGCTATTACCAATTAAGAACACTGGCTAAGTTGTCCACTTATGCTCCTATGTTGTTTGAGAAGTCTCTTTAGCCTTCCAAATACTCTATTAGGAAGGTTAAAGCTCTTGGCCAAAGGCTAAAAATACTACATGCCCTTAAACTTTTGGATCTAACAGCATATTTTTAAATCTGAATAAGCCAATGAATATTTAATGGCACTGAATATCCCTCAACTCCTGCTGACATCCCTGTGCTGACATTTTTATTCTATGCTGGTCAGAGAAGATAGGACCTTGACCACCAAGGGAAATGCTCTGGCACCGTTTACACCTATCAGGCAGTTTTTTGAAAACTTGGGAAACCCAGGGATTTCAGCAGAAATTTTGCATCATGCGTAGAAGCACCTAAGCTGCAACTCTATTGAACTTAACCCTGTAAGATAAAGATTTACAAAACAGCACTACTCTGGGAAAGGTGGAAATGGCTGCCCTGCTTGGAGCGTGACATCCCAGCAATGGCATGAGTATCCACAACTATCTGTAGCGATTCTGTATGTAGCTTTAGAAGACCTTTTTAACTCTCTAAATGGCATACTTGTGCCTCACTAGCAGTTCTGATGGTTGTAGAGAAAATGTGGTGGAAGTATTTGTGTGAATTTTGTTGGTTGATAAAGTATATAAATGAAAAACAGAAAAACAGTTTGTGACCACGCCTTGCCATGCTCAATCTATCATGCTAGAAGTTGCTACAAGGGAAAACAGACCATCAGCATTTCAGATATTAAAAAAAAATATTTTTTGTCTTGTACACTTTTAAGATACCATAACAAGAAGTCTGCAGTTTTTTTAAAAACTACATGCAGATGTTGTCCAGACTAATCTATAGGTAAGATTTAGGAAGAGAAAATAACTATTGCCAGTTTTCAATCAATTAGCTATATTTAGCTGCTGGGTTGTCTGCATTTGAGAAAATCAGATGACACTGAGGCCTATTTTAAACAATTTTGAAAATTAGGACTACTAGACTCAATTTCAATTGCAATTTGATATTCATTTAAATTTTTAAGTAATCCTTTTCACAGAAAAAGCTGATGATGCATCTTTACCAGTTCTCCTGAAGCAGTAACCTTTACTCTGTATTTTTGGTAAAAAATCATAGAGCAATTAACATATATCGAGAATTCCAGTTATAAAAATATGATTTGCCTCTGCATCTCAGCATTATCTACTCTGAAAGGAAATCAATTCTGATGAACAGAAATGGTATCCGATGTTATATACTACTGCCCTGGGGACTCTCTTCTTTTGTCTAATGCAGATACATTATATACAAAAATTAGAAAAAGATTTAATTTAATCTGGGGTAGATACTTCAGCAAACAAAATTAGTAGGAATTGTGAAATGATATGCTGGTGATGAAATGCTGCTCAGCTGAAATGCTGATTTCAGGTAAGTTAATGCAATCTTCCCTTTGCAGTTAGGGAAGGCATTGGGTGTAAGCCACAAGAGCTCGCTCTCCTTCCTAAATTATAAAACAATGCTGTGGTCACTGGTGACAAGTCTGAGGACTTTCTGTTGTTGAACCATTTAACCTAAAACGTTCTTGGATCCCACAGCGATAAATAAGAGCAGAGAGCTATCCGACGGCTGGAGAGGTGGACAAGCAAATCCTGCTGCGCATCCGGTGCCCTCTGTCCTCTGGCACCTCCACTGAAGATGGTGATAGTTGCACCCTGCAGCTTCTAGATTTCTTGGCTTTGGAGTGGTTTTCCTTCCCTTCACTTTTTTCTTCTTGGAAGGGGAAATTTTGCAGCACAGATATCCTGGGGATGTTACAAACAGGAAATTTGAAAATGACCAGGATAGAAAAGATAAACAGTTCTAGCAAATGCCAAATTTGCTGCTACGGTATATGATGGGACGGCCTTTACAGACCTCAGGATTGGAGATCTAACAGATGCAGCTCTTGGGGCTGTTGTTTTTAATGTTTTTTCTCCTTTAGGACACACTAAGAGCCCAGATGTTAGGAAACGATGAGCTTCGTGCTTGGTGAAAAAACACACTATCTCTTATTCCATGTAAGAGCAGGCAAGTGAGCCCCACGTCACGACCACAAAATATCGACTTCTTGATTCATTCATGAGCTGCCTGACAGGAGCACCACATGCCGGAAGCTTGGCGCGCAGCGCGAGCACCGCCGAGAGCTCTGTGAAAAGCGGCCGCGCACGTGCACAGGGTCTTCAAGGGGCTCCCTTCAGCCGGCGGCCAAGGTCCACGTACCAGGAACAGACACAGAGCTCAGACGGGGCAAAGGGAGTCCAAGGCAACTTTACGGCGCAGGGTCACGTTACTGCTCGGCTGAGGGCGGATACAAAGAGCGCGCGGTGCCTCCTCGTCGGCCAGACGCGCTCTCCTCGGTGAGCGCAGCCCAGCTCCGCGTGTGCGCTGCCCTGCCGCTGCATCCCGCAGGAAGCCTGTGGCCCCATGGCTAGGCACGTGGCTGGGAAATCTGGGAAAGGTCCGTGTGACACACGCCACGCTAAGGGCGTCCGGCACGAGATCCTTCGCAAAGAGCGTGCCCGTGAGAGGCAGCGGCACGCGCAGCAGCAGCCGCCAAGCGGCTGCGCAGGAAGTGGCGGCTGCTCTTGTGTGGACGGCAGAAGAGTTGTCCTGAAAACGCCAGAAGCCACCTGCAGAAGCGCTTCTGAAGGGCTCGTCAAGACCTCAGCTTTCCTCAGAAACTTGCCTTCCTTTTACCATGCGCCCTGGGAGGATCAGGCCGCCCTCCTACAGCAGAACTGGGCCCCTCTTTTTGTCCTGGGCCTGGCACAAGAAGAGGTGGATTTTGAGCTGAGAGAGATTTCAGCCCCTAGTTTGTTGAAAAAAATTCTCAATCAGTCTCCCACAGCTCGTGATGAAGCAGGTGGCTCCTCACTTGGAGCACCTTTAGCAGCAGTTCAGAAGATGAAGAACTTATTGTGGAAATCATGGGACCTGGACCTAAGTGCCAAAGAATATGCCTACCTTAAAGGAATTATTCTTTTTAATTCTGGTAATTTTTCCTGGAAAGACCACAGCTGGATATGTGTCTGAAAGGACATCTGGCATTTTGCATATAGACAATTGTTCATTTTTACTCATTTATAGAAACATTGCTAGATATTCTCAAAATTTATATTCCATAATTTAATCACTATCTTCCTGAAGTAGTATATATAGGTTGCTTAAATGTGTGTAGGAGGCCACCCACAGGTAAGCCAGGACAGATTCTGCTAGACAGATTCTAAGTCATATGAAATTAACGGTGTCACTTCAAGCTGGTTTTCAATTAAAAAGTAATTCAGCTACCTCATCTGCAACACGGTGAAGGCAAGGTGGGGATGTGAATATTAGAACTATTTTAACAAGGCATCCTCTATAGAGAGAGCCCTGGAGAAGGCAACAAAACCCATATCATCTGATTATCATTAATGATGCAGAATTATGCCGCGCTGAGGTTTCTTCTCTTTTATTGTTACTTTGATGTATCCTTTTGGTATCTTTATATTCAAAGCCTGGAAAAGCAGTCATGAAATGGACTCAGACAAGTTACTACATCCTTTCACTTCTGGTGCCAAGTTTAGCATTTTAGGAAGGAAGGTTGCCTAGGTCAGCACCACAGAGTGAATGAGTCATTAAAAGCCAAGCTCTAAGTCCACTAAAGTAAATGGAAAGACTTATTGACTCCAGTCCTCTTTGGCTCAGATCCCTGACTCCTTCCACTGCAATCATTGCAGTTGGCTGCGCTGTCAGCAGTGTGCTACAGTTGGGACTACACCAAAAGGATATTTGAAAGCTTCAGATATTCCATGATAGTTCTTGTGGTGAAGAGTTTACAAGCTTCTCAAAGGCTGTAGTGGCTTTATATTTGTTTTCAATTTGGTTCTTAAGACGCAAGGTCATCCAGACAATTTGTATTGTCTTGTGTGTCTATGGTATAGCATGAAAACAGTGGTATTTGTTCCAGTGCAGTTTCTTTTCTCAGCTTTTCACAATAAAATCTGGCTGAAAGAAATCATCGACTTTATCCAAATAGAATGAGAAGATAAATCTGTCATTTGCAGTGACTCATATAGTTTTACTAGCAAGCATTTTTCTTATCTCTGTAGATAAAATGTGATTTTCACTTTATGAAAGAGGAAACAGGAGCAGTGTTATGTTCCAGATTCATGATTCTTAACTACTTCATGCTGCCAGTTCAACAGCCAAGGGCTTCAAGAAGACTCCCTGTCTCTCAGGTATCTCTCCAAGTGTCTTTCTCCACAGTTTCCAAAAGGAGGCTGGAGGACTTCAGTTAAGCCTGGCTTGATTCTACATGAAACAAAAAGCCAGTCTAAACTCTGGACTGAAATAAATACTCAGGGCTTATACAAAGCCCAAATCTCTCTTTCTGTACTATTTTTGCTGCAAATTATTTTGTAGAACTATCATTTCAGATATTATTTTTAATGTTTTTTAAACACTTTCCACCAAACTCAGAAAATGTTTTCTACATCTATGCAGACACATTTTCAGCTGGCCTCTTAATTCTGTCTTGATGTTTGGCCAAATTTTAATATTTTGCAGGCCTTGGTCTCAACAGACTTCAGGCAATATCTGGCAGTGACAATGTTTAATCTTCCTCTGGATCATGGAATGGCTTGTATGAGCTCATATCTGAATGTTTTAAACCCTGTCAGGACCACCATAACTGGGTGAGGGAAAGGAGAAGGCCTGGAGCAGTTCAGACCTGGGTTATGAGTGAGAGCTCTACAAGGCATCCAGAAATGCAGAAGCACAGTGAGGCAAATGGTTGGGCCTGGAGCATGATGAACAAGCACGGCAGGACTTTCTTCATGCCCTAAGGAAACTCCTAGGACTTTCCTCTGGAGGCAGCGTGACAGGTAGGCAGGCAGCACAGGGTACGGACCGATCACAGTCCGCCTGGGCCAGGAAGTATCTGCGAATGGGGAACTGTGCCCAGCCCTTCAGAGGCAGGCTTAAATCGAGTTCAAAATCTGCAATAAATTCCAGGCCCCAGAGCCATGCCTCTTCCCAGGGTGCCTTAACTAGGATCGCCTTTGGGAGGTTAAGGTACGCGTGGGGAAGGAGCCCAGCTGCAAGGCTTTTCCTAGGATTCCAGTAACATGCGAAAGGAAGGGGTAGGTAGGACTGTGCCACCATGCATGAACAGCACCAAGAATGAGGTGAAACGGCTCCTGTTGCTTTTAGCAGGGGTCTGCAAAACTACTGCCATTACAGAATGAAGAGATGGGAGCAGTGCAAATAGCCGTTGTTATTACATCAGTGCCATCTAGAACCCCTTCAGGGCTGAGACTGGGTTTCTGTTCCAAACAATGCTCTTCAGGAGTTTTCAGCTCAGCGGACAACACTTATATTTGACTATTAGTGCAAAAGATCACAGCACAAGAGCCTGCCTATTACTTGCAAATAAAAACACAGTTGATTATATAAATGAGGACCAAATGGGAAGTTTAAGAAAATTTGAGGAGATATAACCAATTTCAGTTTGATCTTGAACACACAAAATCTTGACAGCTTAATTTGTGGGAAAATTCTAAGGCTTGGAACCATCATTACGACCTGCAGCTAATGGTATTCCTTGGGGAGAAGATGACTTTTTCAGCCCTTCTTTTCTGCCTAGCCAGGTTGCAGGTTTTGCTGAGGCTTTTTCTCCTCTGACTGTGTTGTCTAGAAAGAAGAGTTGCTGAAAACTGGTGAAGTGCAGCCAGCCGCAGACTGAGAAAAAAACAAAAAAAAACAGGTTGGTTTTGCTCTATTGCAGGGCACTATGCAACATGGAAGACTCTCCCATATTTTATGAATGATCCTATGTGAAAGACTCCTCAGATCACTGAGACCCCAGCCAGCAGCCAGTCCCTCTAAGAGGTGCCAAAGGGGCCTGCAGTATGTGCCAGGAAAAGGAGGTGGTAGGCAGGAGAGGCAGAAGCCAAAACTGAGGGATTCATGCCACATCATTACAGCCTGCAGCAACTGTAGGACAGGAAAGCTGGAGTGGCACAGCAGGGCCCTCACTCAGGTGGGCATGCACAGGAGGCACTGGGCTGCAAAGAGCTACGTCACAGGTGGATCCCACCAGAAACAAAGGATAAATACAAGGTGCCCCTTGAACTCAGTCCTGGTATCCACCAACAGTCTTGATGGATCCCCAGGATACAACTGGCTCTCAAGACCATGCCTCTAGAAGCAATGATTCCATATAAGCAAGCATAGATCACTCTGATTCAATGAATCCTCACTCAGTGAATGTTTAAAGTTCAGCCCAGGCATCAGCACAGCACATAGATTGGGCTAAGGAGCAGAGTGTGGGTCCTGAGTCTGTCAGAACAAACCAATATCCTATGCAAGGTACAATAACTTGTTAAACATAAAATAACCTACAGAAATGGTTAAAAATGTTGTTTTGCATTTTGTTTTATAACAAGAATTTTCTCATAACTTTTTTCCCTTGTCAAACGTAAATGGACTTGTATGTGTAACAGCCTTAATAGTTTCAGCAAAGGCCAAATGTCAGTCTCGTATTTGAATGGGTTAATTAGTACTTTAAATTGCTAATTTTAGTGCTAGCACCAAATGTTATGTCCCTGTACTTACACAGAGTTTCTCTCCTTACTTGCTGTTTTTACACTGAACCTGCTTTTGATGTAGCTAGCAAAACAACTGTGTGTGACTGAATACACCATTCCAGGAAAGAAAACAAGTTTAAGACTGCTCAGTTAGGAACCAGTGGAGTAATTGGAGGCTTAGGGGTGCACGAATATGCTAAGCAGAATCATGGCTCAGATATTTCTTCTTTCTCTGGTCCCTTCAGAGCACATACAGATGGAGAACTGAATAAAAAGGCACTAAAAAAAACTCTGTGTCTGGCTGTGTGTGTATTCCTCTAATTCCAGCAGACAGAGCAGAGCTGTCATGCTGCCTTCCAGCAGCTTCCTTGCAAGCACAGGGACACGGATGGTCCGGGTGGAGGTGGGCTGGAGGCTGCTGCAGATAATCCCACAGGGACTGCAGGGATCTCTGCTACAGACCTCTCCCTCTTCACGAAAGGCAGAGGAAGGAGAGGACAAAACCTGAGAGTGTAATTACCTTTCTGACCTGAATCTGTATCAGAGCGTCTTCAGGTGCAGTTCAGACTGCAGGTGGAGGCCCCAGGGAGCACGGGGAGTCACCACAAAGCCTCAGCTCAGCCTAGGAAGCACGGACAACAACAGGAGGATTCAGTGCGAGGGGCTGGACTCCCAGCATGCTTACAGTGTTGCGCAGTGTTTATTCTAATTATTGAACTAACCATATCTTTTTTTTCCAGAAAGTACATTAAGTAAGCTTTTGTTGTTTTCTAGAAAAAAGAAGTACTTACTGTAAACTAGAAAGCCAGACATTGATCATCACGAAGGGCACAGAACAAACAGGTTTACTCAAGATTCCTTATTTTACTTTGTTTTTTGACAGGATGGCATGTTCTGAAATGTCTTCCCTACTATGTACAAACACTGCAGCAGGAAGCTCAGGAAGCTTTGATGGAGTTTACCTCGATAATGTTCAACAGCCGCCTAGGCAGGTTTGCGTGGATTCTTCAGCTACTCACCTCTCTCCGTGATATTGATGCAGATGTTATTGAAGAGCTCTTCTTCAGGTCCATCTTGGGAGAGGTCACCATAAATGAATTACTTTTAGAAGTCCTATATATTAAGCCAGACTGGCTTTGAAAATAGGTGACCTCTGCACTCAAAATACCTAATTCTGAAGAGATGAGAGACTTTTATCAACATTAAATGTAAACATATTTTGAAGAAATCATTGATGTATCTTTGTAAGCCATTTTTTTTTTGTATAAATACATCATCATGTAAAACATATAATTAAATGCTGTGAAATCTAAACATTTCATGAAACTGTGTGTTTTCAGAAAGCTTCAGTCTACCATATCCAAAGTCTGCCCAAGAGGCCCAGCATCAACTGTAGTCATGCTAAATTCAACCATATTATTTCTACTGAGCATTTTTATAACTGCTTAGTGTGTTTGGGGCTTATGTGTTTGGGGCTTATGTGTTTGGGGCTTAACAGAAGTTTTTGTTTTCAGGAAAAGGGGCAGTGGTAAATTTTATTCAGTTTACTGCCATCTGAAGGCTTATCACTGGTAAGGTAAGGATAAATTCTTCCTCTTCCTGGGATGCCATTCCCTAATCTTCCACCCCTTTTCCTTTCACTGAAAACTTCAGCCCTTGGCTGTGATTGCTGGAGCTCTCCGTTCTTGCCTTGTCTCCTGTTGAGTTCTCTTTCTAAGCCTGGCACTAAAGTTTTGGCACTCCCTCTATTCACAAACTCATTCCCTGACCAAGAACCAAACAACACAACATAAAAATCCGTTGGACAGACAACAGCCATTGTTTGTGACTGTTTCCAGGATGGGACTAATGAAGACCGAAAGCTCCTGTGTCATGCCACTAGCAGCAGAATTGAAGCAGAACAGCTTCCTACAGATTTAATACCTTTGCCCTTTAGCTCGCCCTGTACCCTTCTGTAATCGCCCTAGCTTCCCTCCAAACAGATGGTAGATGTTGTTCCTTGGACAGCAGAAATGATGAAACATGGTTTCCTACAGATGTGTGCCATCTGTTCCTACGTCTCCTGCGACCGTTCCAGGTCTCCACCCCAAGACGGCGAGGGCGAGCCCTGCAGCACCGCACTGTCTCCTATGGGTCTGGCTGCGGGAGAGACAGCATGTGTGGGGTTGGCTCCGTGCTCCGTGTGTGCTGACTGCTCATCCATCAGAACAAAAACAACAGTTGAGCTGATACTTCAGGTGCAGTAAAGCCAGAAATTTGTATCTCTTTCCTTATCCATTCAATGGTTTTCATGAAACCTGTAGGAATTTAATCATCTCTGAGTTTTCCAGCAGAGGGTCAAACCTAATTTTGTTTGGCAAGGGCTAATGGTTGGCTCAAACTCACCAAATGGGGACTGACAAAAAGGTAGGCAGACAGGAAAACAGATTATGATAATTTAATCACTGTTTCCTTAGAAAGCCAGCCTAAAGTCATAACAAAATCTCACATATTTATATACACTTATCAACACATATATACATACAGAGATGGATGTTCAAAGGATTTGCAAAGAATGACAGTCAAAAAGAGAGAAGTTCATATAAATAAATAAATAAATGTTATATATTAAAAAGAGTTCTCTGGGAGATGACAGTATTGCTACCAGTTAGTATGACAGCTAGGCTGGTAGGCACTTGCCAAAAAGAGTTTAGCCTTGCTGATGACATAGCTAGGGAGACTCACTCACTCAGAGACTGCTCTCCTTTTGCAGGTGTTGACTTTCCCAAAACACTGTAAAGCAATATTTTTAGAGCACAGAATCACAAAATGGCTGAGGTTGGAAGGGACCTCTAGAGATCATCTAGTCCACCCCCCCTGCTCCAGCAGGGACACCCAGAGCACGGGGCACAGGGTGGCAGCCGGGCGGGTTTGGAAGATCTCCAGAGAAGGAGCCTGCACAGCCTCTCTGGGCAGCCTGTGCCAGGGCTCTGGCACCCTCACAGGAAAGAAGTTCTTCCTCACATGGAGGTGGAACTGCCTGTGTTTCAACTTGCACCCATTACCCCTTGTCCTGTCACTGGCCAGCACCAAGAAGAGTTTGGCCCCATCCTCCCTACGTTCTCCCCTCAGGTACTTGTACATGTTGATCAGATCCCCTCTCAATATTCTCTTCTCCAGGCTAAGCAGGCCCAGCTCGCTTAGTCTTTCCTCATACAACAGATGCTCCAGTCCCTTAATTGCTGGACCCTCTCCAGAAGCTCAATGTCCCTCTTGTGCTGGGTTTCCCCAGCACAATACTCCAGGTGCGGCCTCACCAGAGCTGAGGAGAGCGGCAGGATCCCCTCCCTCGACCTGCTGGCAACTCTCCTCCTGGTGCAGCCAGGATCCCATTGGCCTTCTTGGCCACGAGGGCCCATTGCTGCCTCAGGGTTAACTTGTTGTCAACCAGGACTCCCAAATCCCTCTCTGTGGAGCTGCTTTCCAGCAGGTCAATCCCTAATCTGTCCTGGTGCCTGGGGTTATTCCTCCCCAGGTGCAGGACCCTGCCCTTGTCCTTGTTGAACCTCATGAGGTTCCTCTCTGTGCAACTCTCCAAGCTGTCAAGGTCCCTCTGAATGGCAGCACAGCCCTCTGGAGTGTCGGCCACTCCACCCAGAGCATTAGAAAAAACCTATATTTTCAAAATCAAAGGTGAAAAAGTACATTAAATTTGCTTGTGAAACCTTACTCTAGTCTTTTTCTGAATGATACCGTAAGTTCTTTTAATGACATTTTTACAAATTTCTATTTTTTTCCCTCAGGTCTCCCTGCCTGACTTAGGACAAAGAACAGCCTGTGCTGTGGGAGGTTTGACTGTGCAAGGGAGGAGACATTTCCTAGGTCACAGTTGCTTTAGCTGCAGAACCAACACTGCAGAATCTACGGGTCTTTACTACGGTCTGCAGTGACAGAAACAATGTTCTTGCAGTTAACTCCAATGAACGATGCCTCAGAGAGTGTCATTATGCCAGTCACTTCAAAATGGTATGTGTCCCAGCGTAGGGCTGCTACTGATAATGTTATTTCCCTTTTCTACACAGACAAGTATATCCACTCTGCGCCAGACTCAGTCAACAGCATTAACTGGTGTACTCTTAGACATCAAGCTAGTCAGAACAAAACCTGGTGAAAGCATTAACAGCAAAATCAGTATTTTCAAAAACAGATCCCTTCATGTGAGGTCCAAGTGTGGAGTCACAACATACTTCAAACTCAAGGGGCAAATTACTATGCATACACAGCCTGCACTGTACCGTGCTTTGCATTACACCTACAGTTCTCCAAAGGCCTTCAGGGAGCCCTGACATCTGCACTGACGAGCGGCCTGCTACTGACAGCTTTGCCGAGCAACCCAAGGTCTGAACTGGGCTGAAGAAAGAACTCCTTTCTTCCACATATGACTGCCTGGGACAGAAGAAACACTCTGTAGGAGCTCTGTGCGTTGCCACTACGTTTTTTCAGTCAATAATGGATTTCAGACTCTTTGCTGTCTCTCTTTCACTCATGTTAGAACTACGCTGAGCTGAATTTCTTCTGGAGTTCCAGGAAGTCAACAACATGTTACTAGAAAGTCTTTCCTGCGCTTTTTCCCCTTTTTTTCTTTCAAGTTTTAGCTTAACAAAACTGGTACGGCAAACTGCAGCTGTATCACATTATATGGAAATGTTACTTTTTTACACATGGAAAAATCTGCAGTGGGCCTACCCAGGCAAAAACATGTGACTATCTGTGGCACAGTTCCCACCAAGAGCACCAGAAGAGAGCTCCAGCAAATAAGGAAAAACCTCTCAGGGCTGACTCCCACTGGGACGGAATTCTGCATCTCCAAGAAATGCTGACTATGAGCATCCTTAACTCCTACAGTCACTAGCAGCGGAACTGATCTCCCAGTTATCCTGTGAGGTGTCAAGCAGCTAAATCTTCCTCTGCAACTGCTGTTACCTACCCTCACACCCCGGGATATCGCTGCACATCTGAAGTCAATGGACATTCAGGTTTAGAGACACAGAAATTCCTTACATTTTCATAAATTCCTTATATTTTCATATATACTCATTTGTCTGCCAGTTTGGATACTTAAACCACACCACCCCAAACCTGTCATATTCATATTTCTGCTATGTAAAAGTCCAAAAATCCTAGCTGGATTTAGGAAAAAAAAAAAAAAAAAAAAAAAAGCCCTTCCAAACAGCTTAGATTCGGAGCTTCTAAAAGAATTATGAACTTTCTTGTCCCTTGCTAATGACCAAATGCCTATAGCCCACTACTATCATCAGTAACAAAAGCTGGCAGGGCAAAGCATCTTTTCAGGGTGCCTGTCTCCCTACACTAGGGAGCTAGGGGATCTGGACAGCCATCTCAGACTGCCTATTAGACTAGATGCCTAACTTTTAGATAACTTCAGCTGGGGCAGATCAATCCCACACTATATAACTAACATCTGAATCCTAGCGAAACAGTGAGTAACAGTGGCACTGGCCATGTACCAGCTGCATTGATTTGGTTTTGTATAGTTAATATAAATACAGGGTAAGTAATCAAAGTGTGGGTCATTTGTTCCTCAGAAGTAATGCATCTGCCTTCCATCCTCTGAAATGACTGCCGAGTGCTTGCCAGAAAGGAAAGGCTACATTCTGATTTTCAGGATTTAGAGACACACCGATGGTGAGATTTCAGGTTTAGAACAGAACAGCTGGATATTGTTCAGTGGATATATTTTTTTTCTTATTTGGCAGAAGGGTTGCACAGAAATGAAATATAAAACAGATCTGATGAAAGTGGTGAATGCTGTTGGTAAGTCATTTAATAAATAACCAGACAAAGCTCTTGACAGTTCACAGTGGGAAATAAATCTGTTTCACACAGGGTGGAGAGAACAATATGACAGATCTGCATTTCAACATATTGTATGCATTAATTTTCATTAAGTAAATCTTTATTATTCTCTGCCACCTAATGGTGTAGCTGGAAAATGACAAATCAGTATGACAATTCTCAAGTTATGCTACTTCTAACAGATTTGAATTAATATATTTATTTGAATACAAAGAAAAGTCATGGATGAAAATGTGAATAACTGTAGGTTGTGACATCCAGTCTGCCTAATTTAGTCTAAATGTTGGGTATCAGTGAGGCTTTCCTCCTGAATTAAATGCCTTTTTTGCCTATAGGCTCAACAAGAGAGATGTGGTACTTCTGAAAAACACAGTGAGTGAGATTCTGTTAATCTAATCTAAATTTAGGCAAAGGTTTGTCATATACCTACTTGTGAAGCAATTCCTTATATAAAAATTGAAGGAATCAACACATAGCACTTCTGCATTCAAGCTGTTTTTTAGAATGGGGAACAAAAGCAGAATCAAACTTAGATGTCTTCACAGTCACCTGAACAGCACCACGTGCTAAGAATTCCTGCTTTGAGTGATAACCACCAGAACTGGCAGGTGCTCAGCACTGATCAACATCCTGATGAAAAGCAGCACACTGTGGTGTACTCATTGTATACTAAAAATAATAATGCATCTATGCTATTTTTGCCAGGCTGAAAAATGCACTGAATGCAGGGGGAAAGAATAAATACAGTCTTTTTAAAGACTGCATTTCTGCAGGTATCAGTGCCACCCTGACTACAATATAAGAATGTGAATAGATCAATAATGCACAGCTTCATAAACTAACCTAGGAAAATAGCTAGAACATCACTCAACTGCCAAGGTGATCGAACTAGATGGGAATGTGGAAAGAAAATCATTCAATCTGGACTAAATTTAGGAGAACTGACAGCTGACTAAGGGATTTTGCTTTTACAAAGTTAATATCAATGAGGTCCTTTGAATACAATCTCTTTTTGAATAGCTTTGATTATTTATACCCTGAAAGCATGCAATACAGTTCCATACTTCTTGAACTAAGTTCAATCGTATCATGTTTGAGAGCAATGAAGTGCGGGTCTGGATAACTGCCTTGAGCAATACTGCTTATCTGGCCAGCAATACAGGTTCAACAAATTGATGCCTATATACTTAAAATTTTGTAATTTTATACCAGGATTATGACTGCTCCACATTCCTGCAAGAGTACAAACCCTGGATGTTAACTTACAGTCATTGTTATTAATATTATGTGGGTAGATTTACTCTTTTTATAACTGATCACAGTTCCCACTCTAATCAGTAGCACAAGATCAGCACATGGCAAGATGAACTGAAACTCTGAACACTTAGTAAAACCTGTGGATCATGTTGCTTTGCGCAGTTATGCCTGGAGCAGGTCCCACCAGTGCTAGGCTGCAACACTGCAGAAAGCTGTAAGAAATTCATGCGATCAGAAGGTGGTTTCTTTAGATCACATGTCCATTATTTAAAGCCAAGTAAACGAACAGAGTCCTATCTTCTGAAAGAAAGGTAATCCAGGAGCAGTGGATTTTCCTTTCTTTCCCTTTTGTGACATGCTTTATCCTGTACACGTGGTAAGATAGGCTTCACTTTATTATTACTTTAATTGGAAATAACATTATCGGTCAGAATGAAATAAGCAGATAGTCCTCCAGTAATTATAGCAACAACAATATAGAATTTTATGTAACATCTATATATTGAGGATAAAATGCTTCGTGACGGTAGCTTATTCAAACAGACATGAACACTGCACTGTGCTCTAGGGAGACAACTGACTGTGGGGAAACAAGGAGGCTTTGGGCCAGCAGGTTCCAGCCTCAAGTGGAGCCATTGCACCTTTTACGTGCCCCGTTATCACTCCATATTACTGGAGTGCAATTTTCCATATTACTGGAATGCAAATTACTGGAAATTGCATTCCACTGGAAATTACTATTATAATCAGGGGTCAGAACTGACCAATACACAGTGGCGTACCATCAGAATATCAAAAAGACACCCCAGCACATTTTATATATGAGCTGCAAGATGGATTTTTTATCAATAATCCTGAATTCTAACCCTAGGACTCCTCTATATTTGCTTTTCAAACATAGCTTACAACATTAGTCAAATGGTATCAAGGATTCAGCTCTCAGCTCTCTTCTGCATCTGAGATTTCTGGTATTCCTTCTTCCGTCTGTTACATAGCAATGTTTTCTTGTTAGTGATGAAAAACAAATATTTTAGAACTGGAATATAGTAGTAATATGATTATTTCAGCATGACTACAACCACTAATTTCAATATCAAGATCACAACTTCTATTTGAGCTACAGTATATGTTTATTTGAAGAACTGAAGGAATAAGAATCCAGCATGTCCTCAGGTAAATTGCTTCAGCATTTGATTATCCTCAGGATAAAAATATGCTCCTTTTCTTTGCATATAAATTGGATTTCACTATGCATTTTCAATATTAGAATTATGAGCTGTGAATATCAGAAATCTCTTCCCTGTACAAGTATTTCTAAACTGGGCTGAAAGCACAGTAGCAAATAAAAACGCACTGTGGTTTCAAAGCTATTAAAGCTGATCAAATTAGACAAAAGAGTGGGATTCTGTTCCAGTAATTATGAAACACCAAAACCTTTTAAAGAAAGTTGAGTAATGTCTCTGCACACAGCTCCTCCTGTTGCTAATATTGTTTCACCTAATAGTTTATGTGAAGAATTACTTGTGACATTTTAAAATATGATTGTCTTTCATTTGGGTGTGATCATTCTGGCAAAATGGTTAAAAGTCTAAAAAATAATAGGGGAATAAATGCATAGTTACTACCCTAGTGTGAGTGGGAACCACCATCTTGACACAGAGGCTGGCGATGCAGAATTACCTGGATGCTCCCTGACTCTCCTGCAAGTGGGTACAAAACTGCTCCCCCAAAAGTGAGATGCTTGCAAGCTACTTTTTTTTTTTTTCCTGACATCTGGCAGATCCCAACTTAACTGGCTGCAGATATAGTGCCTGTTGTCTAATCTTGAAAATCTAAAAGAATCACTTTGGTACTAACCTGCCAAATGGGCCCCAGTGTTTGTGATACATAAAATGAAACCATTCATGGAGTGCCTTCTATAGCAGTAGAGCCACAACACAGCATTACAGTGAGAAGGGTGCTCATTAGCAGGCCTATTAGGTGGATCAGCTGATTGAATTTTAATGTGGGGAGCATGCTGCAATGAACCATTAAGCAATGAGAACTTAGAATAACACCATAGCATAACAGAATTTATAGAGCAAGAGCAGTAAAACCACACTGAAAGCAACACAAGAGAAATCACCTGGAGGCCTCGTCGGCCTTGGAGGTGTGTTATAAATAAAACAACACATGCTTGGAAATGTGACAAGTTCAGAAGGAGTCTAGGATTCAGCTACAAGCCATGTCCAAATTTTGAGACATACTGTAATAGAATGACAGACATAGGGCCACATGCTCACGGTTAGAGCCATGTTAATCCAAAGTAGCTCCGTGGACTGCAGAGAGTTGCATGTCATTAATGCTGGCACAAACAAGCGCATAATCCAGGCCCTATCATCAGCAGCATCTGCAGTCGCCATCAGTCTTTCAGATACTCACTAATTGCTCCCCATGATTATTCAGAAATAATACTAATGAGTCCCAGAGTTTTTAAATGGTTGTCAACAACACTAAGGATTCACACAGTGACTATAGATACACACAGATGGGGAATGTAGCTGATTTCAGCTCTTAAAATCTGGTGTGTAGATTTAACAGAAGTGTCCCTAAGTGAGTGAATGCCTTCCAAATGAGAAAGTTGTCTTCAAAATGTAACTGAAGTTGTTGGACTGTCATAATATATCAAGACGCGGATATAGTTACTACCCTATCAGAGCTGGAAATACATCAGAGTCTGGACTCCTTGCGTTGAAAACAACGAACAGCCAAAGTACTTTGGACAAACCTCTTCGATTACCCAATTCCATTTTTAATCTCAATGCAGCTTCCAAAGCCGGGTGGATAAAGTATCTTTTGCACACAAAAGCTAATAATAATTTGGGTGGAAATCCTCATTTTCAGGCATGTTTTTCATCTAGCTCTGAATGGCAGAGCAGGTGCCACTGCAGGTGGCCACATTTACATCATTCTAACTCCTACTCTCGTTCTCCAGCGCAAAGTTTTGGAATTGGACCAAACTAAAACCACATCCCACCGCGGTAATCCCTGTCTCCCTGCTTTACAAAGCTGAGAACCTAAAGGCAGGCAAACACCCCTACAGACAAATAGAGACATTTGGTAATGGAAAAATAACAACGGGCAATTTGTACACAACACAAACTGCACACAGAAAAGTAAAACGCCAACACCAACGCCGCTACCGCGCAGGCGCCCGGCGGCTCCGCGCACGCGCACACCACCCCATCCCCACCCCCCGCAGCACGGCTTCTGATTGGCCCGCCCTCCTCCGGCTGCTGGCCAATGGGGAGCGCGGGCGGCGCGCCCGCCCCGTCGGGGCG